>PVIU01005603.1:0-111398 GCA_004026605.1 Ondatra zibethicus | reverse complement strand
ATAGTTGCACAAATGCTTTTGTAGTATGATTGGGCATCTCTTGGGTATATTCCCAAGAGTGGTATGGCTGGATCCTGAGGTAGGTTGATTCCCAATTTCCTAAGAAACCTCACACTGATTTCCAAAGAGGTTGCACAAGTTTGAATTCCCACCAGCAATGGATGAGTGTTCCCCTTATACCACATCCTCTCCAGCATAGGCTATCATTGGTGTTTTTGATTTTAGCCATTCTGACAGGTGTAAGATGGTATCTCAAAGTTGTTTTGATTTGCATTTCCCTGATCACCAAGGAAGTTGAGCATGACCTTAGGTATGTCTTGGCCATTCGAACTTCTTCTGTTGAGAATTCTCGGTTCAGATCATTACCCCATTTTTTAATTGGCTAATTTAGAATTTAAAATCTAGTTTCTTGAGTTCTTTGTATATTTTGGAGATCAGACCTTTGTTCAGTGTGGGGTTAGTGAAGATCTTCTCCCATTCAGTAGGATGCCTTTTTGTCCTAATGACCATGTCCTTTGCTTTACAGAAGCTTCTCAGTTTCAGGTGGTCCCATTTATTCATTGTTGCTCTTATTGTCTGTGCCACTGGGGTTTTAAATAGGAAGTGTTCTCCTGTGCCCATGTATTGCAGGCTACCTCCCACTTTCTCTTCTTTCAGGTTAAGTGTGGTCGGATTAATATTGAGATCTTTAGGTCATCTGGAATTGAGTTTTGTGCATGGAGATATGTAACGATATATTTTCATTCTCCTACAGGTTGACATCCAGTTATGCCAGCACCATTTGTTAAAGATGCTTTCATTCTTCCATTGTATACTTTTAGCTTCTTTGTCAAATATGAGGTGTTCATAGGTTTGTGAATTAATATCCGGGTCTTCGATTCGATTCCATTGGTCAACGTCTCTGTTTTTATGCCAATAACAAGCTGTTTTCATTACTGTAGCTCTGTAATAGAGTTTGAAGTCAGGGATGGTAATGCCTCCTGAAGTTCCTTTATTGTATAGGATTGTTTTGGCTATCCTGGGCTTTTTGTTTTTCCATATAAACTTTGTTATTGTTCTCTCAAGTTCTGTGAAGAACTTTGTCAGGATTTTGATGGGGATTGCATTGAATCTATAGATTGCCTTTGGTAGAATTGCCATTTTTACTATATTGATCCTACCAATCCAGGAGCATGGGAGATCCTTCCATTTTCTGGTATCCTCTTCAATTTCTTTCTTCAAGGTCTTAAAGTTCTTGTTAAATTGATCTTTCACTTCCTTGGTTAATGTTACCCCAAGATACTTTATGCTATTTGTGGCTACCGTGAAGGGTGATGTTTCTCTGATTTCCCTCTCTGTTTCTTTATCCTTTGTGTATAGGAGGGCTACTGATTGTTTTTTTTTTTTTTTGAGTTGATTTTGTATCCTGCCACTTCATTGAAGGTATTTATCAGCTATAGAAGTTCTTTGGTAGAGTTTTTGGGGTCATTTATCTACACTATCATATCATCTGCAAATAACAAAAGTTTGACTTCATCCTTTCCATTTCGAATCCCCTAGATCTCCTTATTCTGTCTTATAGCTATTGCTAGAACTTCAGGCACTATATTAAAGAGATACGGGGAGAGTGGACAGCCCTGTCTTGTTCCTGATTTTAGTGGAATCGCTTTGAGTTTCTCTCTGTTTAATTTGATTGTAGCTGTCGGGTTGCTATATATTGCTTTTATTATATTCAGATATGATCCTTGTATCCCTAATCTCTTCAAGACCTTTATCATAAAGGGGTGTTGAATTTTGTCAAATGCTTATTAAGCATCTAATGAAATTATCATATGGTTTTTTTCTTTCAGTTTATTTATATGATGGATTACATTGATAGATTTCCGTATGTTGAACCAGCCCTGCATCTCTGGGATGAAGTCTACTTGATCATAATGGATGATTTTTTTGATGTGTTCTTGGATTCTGTTTGCCAGTATTTTATTGAGAATTTTTGCATCGATGTTCATGAGTGAAATTGGTCTGTAATTCTCTTTAATGGTTGCGTCTTTGTGCGGTTTTGGTATCAGGGAGCTTCATAAAAAGAGTTTGGCAATGACCCTTCTATTTCTATTATCTGAAACACCTTAAGGAATATAGGTATTAGTTCTTCTTGTAAGTTCTGGTAGGATTCTCCATTAAAGCCATTTGGTCCTGGGCTTTTTTTGGTTGGGATGTTTTTGATGACAGCTTCTATTTCCTCACGACTTATAGGTCCATTTAAATTGTTCCCCTGGTCTTGATTAATTTCAGTATATGGTATTTATCTAAAAAAATGTCCATTTCTTTTACATTTTCCAATTTTGTGGCATACAGGCTTTTGTAGTAAGACCTAATGATTCTTTGAATTTCCTCAGTGTCTGTTGTTACGTCCCCCTTTTCATTCCTGATCTTGTTAATATGAGTATTCTCTCTCTGCCTTTTGATTAGTTTGGATAGGGGTTTGTCGATCTTGTTTGTTTTCTCAAGGAACCAGCTCTTTGTTTCATTGATTCTTTGGATTGTTTTATGTGTCTCTATTTTGTTGATTTCAGCCCTCAGTTTGATTATTTCCAGTCTTCTACTTCTCCTGAGTAAGTCTGCTTCTTTTTTTTCTAGAGCTTTTAGGTGTGCTGTTAAATCTCTAATGTGTGCTTTCTCCATTTTCTTTATGTGGGCACTAAGTGCTATGAACTTTCCTCTTAGCACTGCTTTCATAGTGTCCCATAGGTTTGTGTATGTTGTTTCTATATTTTCGTTGAATTCAAGGAAGACTTTTATTTCTTTCTTTATTTCTTCCTTGACCCAGGAGTGGTTCAGTAGTTGACTGTTCAGTTTCCATGAGTTTGTAGGCTTTCTGGGGGAGGAGTTGTTTTTAAATTCAAACTTTACTCCATGATGATCCGATAAGACACAGGTGGTTACTCCAATCTGTTTGTATCTGTGGAAGTTTGTTTTGTTACCGAGTATGTGATCAATTTTCGAGAAGATTCCATGAGATGCTGAGAAGAAGGTATAATCTTTCCTGTTTGGGTGGAATGTTCTATAGATGTCTATTAAGTCCATTTGATTTATTACATTTGTTAGTTCTCTTATTTCTCTGTTAAGTTTCTGTCTGGTTGACCTGTCCATTGGTGAGAGCGGAATGTTGAAATCTCCTACTATTAGTATGTGGGGTTTGATGTGTGCTTTGAGTTCTAGTAATGCTTCCTTTACATAAGTGGATGCTTTTATATTAGGGGCATATATATTCAGGATTGAGACTTCATCCTGATGGATTATTCCGTTTAAGAGTATAAAATGTCCATCTCCATCTCTTCTGATTGATTTTAGTTTGAAGTCGATTTTGTTCGATATTAGTATAATCACACCCGCTGGTTTCTTAGGGCTGTTTGATTGAAAAACCTTTTCCCTACCCTTTATTTTGAGAAAATGTCTGTCTTTGTGGTTGAGGTGTTTCTTGTAAACAACAGAATGTTGGATCCTGTTTTCGTATCCATTCTCTTAACCTATGCCTTTTTATAGGTGAATTGAGTCCATTGATATTAAGCGATATTAATGACCAAAGGTTATTAACTGTGGTTTTTGTTGTTTTTTTTTTGGGTTGTAGAGTTTGTGTGTTTTCCTTCTTTGAGTTGTGCCAGTGGAGGGCTGTTAGATATCTGTGTTATTATGGGTGTTTCTTGTTTCCTTTCGATGTGGTTTTCCTTCTAGTACTTTCTGTATGGCTGGGTTTATGGCTATGTATTGCTGAAATTTGTTTTTATCCTGAAATACCTTGTTTTCTCCATCAATGGTGAATGAAAGCTTTGCTGGGTATAGTAGTCTGGGCTTGCATCCATGGTCTCTTAGTGTCTGCAGCACATCTATCCAAGATCTTCTGGCTTTCATGTTTTCCATAGAGAAGTCTGGTGTAATTCTGATAGGTTTACCTTTATACGTTACTTGGCCTTTTTCCTTTGCAGCTCTTAGTAATCTTTCTTTATTCTGTATGTTTTGTGTTTTGATTACTATATGGTGAGGGGATGTCCTTTTTTGATCCAATCTATTTGGTGTTCTGTATGCTTCTTGTACCTTCATAGGCGTATCCATCTTTAGGTTGGGAAAGTTTTCTTTCTATAATTTTGTTGAATATGTTTTCTGGGCCTTTGAGCTGTGCTTCTTCTCCTTCTTCTGCCACTATTATTCTTAGGTTTGGTCTTTTTATGGTGTCCCAGATTTCCTGGGTGTTTTGTGTTAAGAATTTGTTGGATTTGTTGTTTTCTTTGATCAATGTGTTTATTTTCTCTATTGTATCTTCAGTGTCTGAGATTCTTTCTTCTTGTAGTCTGTTGGTTATACTTGTCTCTGCCATTCCTGATCGTTTACCCAGATTATCCATCTCCAGCCTTCCCTCGGTTTGTGTTTTCTTCATTGCCTCCATTTCAGTTTTTAAGTCTTGAACTGTTTCCATTACCGGTTTGATTGCTTTTTCTTGGTTTTCTAGGGTATCTTTGAGGAATTTATTCATTTCTTCTAACTTTTTGTTAGTTTTTTCATCCCTTTCTTCAAAGGCGATTTTCACCTCTTCTTTAAAGGTCTCTATCACTTTCATAAAGTTAAGTTTAAAGTCGATTTCTTCTACTTCTTCTGGGTTAGGTTGCTTAGGTTTTCCTGTTGAGTACTCATTGGTTTCTGGTGTTATCATGTTGCTTTTCAGGTTGTTGGAGGAATTCTTGGATTGATGCCTACCCATCTCTTCCTTTGATTCCAGTCTGGGGAGTCTCAGTGGGTGGGGATCTCCCAGGATGGCTTGTACACACTCACCCCTCTGGATAACTGATCTCAGTGCAGGAAGAAGAAGTCCTGTCCTGACTTCTGATACTTCTGGACCTCCAATCTCGGCACAGGAAGAGAGATTCCTGGGATTCCAAGGCTCCACAGAGGAAAGGGCAATCTTGCAGGGCTGGAGTGCAGGGTTGTGTGGAACAAAGAGGCCCATGGGGACCTTACTGCCAGGTGCACACAACTTTACCAGTCTGCGCCTAGGATCTCAGCACAGGAAGAGAAAGTGCTGTGGTTCCAAGACCCCACAGAGGAAAGAGCAATCTTGCAGAGGGATGCAAGGTCGTGTTGATCAAAGAGGCCCACAGGGACCTTACCGCCAGGCATGCACAACCTTACCAGTGTTAGCCACCTCCGATCTCAATACAGGAAGAGAGAGTGCTGAGGTTTCAAAGCCCCACAGAGGAAAGGGCGATCTTGCAGGGGGAATGCAGGGTCTTGTGGAACAAAGAGGCTGGCGGGGACCTTACTGCCAGACGGGCACAACCTTACCACTGTGCGCCTCCGATCTCAGCACGGGAAGAGAGAATGATGGGGTACCAAAGCCCCACAGAGGAAAGAGCGATCGTGCAGGGGGAGGGGAGGTTCAGGGTCCTGTGGAAGAAAGAGGCCTGCGGGGACCTTACCGCCAGGCGGGCACAGACTCACCCGTGTGCGCCTCCGATCTCAGCACAGGAAGAGAGAGTGCTGGGGTACCAAAGCCCTACTGAAGAAAGGGCATCCCTGGAGTTGGGGCAGTGAGCATGACTCACCGAGGCAGTGAACATACCTCTGCCATGTTGGATAGGGCAGAGCCATCAGGCAGCGAAGTTGGTTTTAGCCATGATTGTTTAGCATTTTTAAAAAAGGCACTTCTGGTCAGAAAATGATTATAGTTACTCAATAAAGACAGATTCAGTGTCAATTTTTGAATGGAAAAATAAAAAAAAAGACAGATTCAGATGAAAAAGACCTCTAAATGGGTAACAGTGTTGGATAAATATACACATGCTTGAGAAAAAGAGAAAAAGAATATAGACAATTAGAAAAAGAATTAAATAGTTTTAAAAATTAAACAAAGTCTTTAAAGAAACAATAAAAATAATTTAAAAGAGTAAAGACAGTCATAGATTAAAGGAGTAAATAAAAATAAGCCACATAAAGACTCTGTGTAGAGTCTGGATTATGTATGCTATTGTTTTTTTTCTTTGAATTTTGACTGCAGAGAGACATTTGATTCTGGGAGCTACTGAGCTAAACCAACATATTTATTTTAAAGGTATCTTGACTTCAAAGTTTAAGTCCAAGGATATGTTACAGAAAGAGGTTCTGTTCTTGTTTCCACAGAAGATAAGAACCTGTGGATTCCTTCCAGGCTAATGTGGTTTGAAGAAACAAGACTCCCCCCCGCCACGAAAGATCTCTGTGAACCCTAAAAATACTTTCCCAACAAACAGCAGGAATCAGTTTGAAGAAAGCTACACCAAATTCTGAAAATGATTATTTATAAATGTTTTTTTTTCACTTAAATGGGGTTGATTATAAGTGTTTAATGGCCACAGTCAATTTCTGAAGAAAAAAAGGGGGGGTATGATATAGAGATGAATACTTTGCATTGGTATGGATCTTCGTTTATTGATGCAAATTTAAGGTCAATTTTGTTATATATACATTTCTACTCTTATTTAAAGTACAACTCATTTAAAAATGTAATATAAATTAAAAATTACAGATTTATATTCATTTATAATAGTTAAACTTGTAGTCATGTTAGTTAGGTTTTCTAGACATACAGAGAGATATATTTCAGTTAGATAATCTTTAACACTTCAAAGACCTACAAAATATGGCATTTAAAAGGTTTTAAGAACTTAGATACATCTGCTTCTGGCAGCACCAATTACTTCAAGAGGAAGATGGACATTGAAGAGTCTCCTTATAGTGTTTGTTAGCCATTTGGGCAAGAAACTGATCTTTCTTGGGCTGCTTGATGGCATGCTGTGTAACCTGGACATGCAGAACCCACAAAAAAGTGACTTCTAAACTTTCTAAAAGATGTAATGGTCCATCAGCGTTTCTGCTTTACAGAGGAAACTTCCAGACATTCTGTAGGATGCAGAAGAAACTGACTCAAAACCTGCCAATATAGGCACAACAGTCTTTCAAATTTCCTGCTTCATGGAAAAGTCTGCCAGATACTATGAACCTGTAGGCTGAAGATGGATACAGAAGAACTTTGAGTGACTATCCAGGCAGTGAGATGTCTCTGTCAATTCTCGAGTTTTGGAAGTTGCTTACAATGCACTTCCTATTTACTTAGGTAATATTATATCTTTCTGAGGTCTTTGATGGAGTTGAAGATAGGTATAGTTTTTCTTAGTTACAATAAAAGATAAATTAGATATAAAACTTTAGACTTTCAAAAATAAGATAGATGATAGAATACTTTCTTTAACTTTTGCCTAATACAAACAGACTAAATATTATAACTGTAATTCTTACTTGATAATTTTTTTGTTTTATGTAATTTTGCTATGTTAAAGATAAAACCTTCCTTTTCATTTAGACAGAAAATGGGAGATAATGTGGGATGTCCTTCTATATGTGTTGCTTTTATTGGCTGATGAATAAAACCGTTTTGGTCAATAGTTTAGCAGAGTAAAGACAGGCAGGAAACCCAAAAAGAGATAGAGAGAAAAAGTAGGCAGAATCAGAGAGACATCATGTGACTCCCAAAGGTGACAGACCCTAGAACCTTACCAGTAGGCCACAGCCTCGTGGTGATTATTTGGGTCTGGGAAGCCAGAAAATGAATGAACAGTCTCCGCTTACAGAAATTTACCAGTTTGATGGGAATTTTTATGACATAGTCCCTCAGCAGGACCTCTTCAGGCTTTGTGCTCTTCCTGCCTCAATACTGCCCTGAATCTTTCTCATTGCATGACTTTCTGCTGGTCTGTTTAGATGATGGGCAATAACAATTTCTGTAACTGATAAATCATAAAATAAAATGATTACTGCTTTTCTTCCATGCTCTTAGAACCCTTCCCAGATTCACTGACAGTCCATGGATGAAAACACAAATACCCAATGATAATTCAATAAAACCCCAATTGTGACAATGATAAAAATCTAACTGCTGACACCCAAATGGTCAGTGGTGATTGTGATAGTTGCTTTTCATCAATGTGGCACAAATTAGCATTACCTGAGACTTTCAATTGAGGAATTGCCTCTACCAGATTGGTATCTGGGCTAATTATGGGGCTTTTTCTTGGTTGGTGATTGATATAGGAGGACCTAGACCATTAAAGGTGGTGTCACCTTTGAACAGGTGGACCTGGATGGTATAAGGAAGTGGGCTGAGCAAGCCAAGAGAGGAGGGCGTTAAGCAGCATTTTTCTGTTGTCTGTATTTCAGTCCCTGCATCCAGGATCCTGCCTTGAATTCCTGCCCTGGCTTCCAGTGATGATAAACAATGACACAAGCATAAGCAAATGAATGTCTTCCCCAACTTTGTAACACAAAGGCCTGCTTGTTGCAGTTTCTGTCCTGCCCAGTTCCCACAGCTGGTTAGCCCCAAAGAAAATCACATAGAGGTCTCTATAAGTTATAAACCGATTGGCCCATTAGCTTAGGCTTCTATTAGCTCTTATAACTTTTATTAACCCATTATTCTTATCTATGTTAGCTATATGGCTCAGTACCTTTTCTGGTGAAACAGGTCACATCTTTCTTCTCCAGTGTCTGGGCAGAACTGCTGAGAAGCTTCCTTCTTCCCAGAATACTCCTGTTCTCATTGCCCCACCTCTACTTCCTGTCTGGTTTTCCCACCTATATTTCCTGCCTGGCTATCAGCCAATCAGCATTTATTTAAAATATAATTGACAGAATACAGGCAATTCTCCTGCACCATTTCTCCCTCTCTTTTTTTTAAACAAAGGAAAATATCCATAGTCCATTTTTTGGGAATGTGGGCATTGTATTCCAGGCTATTTCTGGCTGGTTGGGGGTGCTGATAATCTTATGGGGACCTAAAGAAAATTTAGAGTTATGATTAAGTCCTGACTGGAGTAGCCTGTGAGGCTTGATCATCTCAGGCAGCATCTTGAATTAGTTCTGGATGTAGAACTCAGACATCTGGGCCATCTGTTCCTACCAGACATTTTTCAGGTGGTCTTCCTTGATCAAACCTGAGTTTTCTTAACTCAGGATGAATCCACAGCCTCTTATTTCCTGTGGAAACAAAAGCAAAATCTCTTCTCCAAAGTAATATACCTTTTGACTTCAATTTTGAAGTCAAGGTATTTTCAAAATACCTATCTTGGATTAATTCAGTAGCATTTATAAGCAAATATCTTTTAGCAGCTGTTGCTCCTTCCTCAGCATTCAAACAATTCAAAGATAGCATAATAACATACAGTATCAAGATTCTCTGTGTATTTTCCATCTTTATGAAGCTTTATTTTAAACTCTATTTCTTTTCTTTTTAATTTTTGGCTTTTTTAGACAGGGTTTCTGTGTCTCTTTGTCCTGGAACTCACCCTGTAGATCAGGCTGTCCTTGAAGTCACAGAGATCCACCTGTCTCTGCCTCCCCAGTGCTGGGATTAAAGGTGTGTGCTACCAAACCTTGAATTCATAGAGATCTGTCTGTCTCTGCCTTCCAGGCATTGGGATTAAAGGTGTGTGCTACCACATCTTGAAGTCACAGATGTCGGTCTACCTCTGTCTCGCAAGTGTTGGAATTTAAGGTGTGTACCGCCACACCCAACTACTTTCTTTCTTTTTTATTTTAAGGACTTTAACCTTTTTTTCAAGTCTGCATATATTTTTAACACACTGTAAATCATTTAGAGGTTTTCTTCTACTTTGAACCTTTCTTTTACTGTATATCTCTCTTTTTCTGACCATGTGAGTCTTTAACTTACCAAGCAATATGGGTAGAATTAAAGCCATGGCTTTGACGGCTGGATCCAGCCCATTCCTTAGCTTTATGAAATCCCAGCCTCATGGCTGAGGTACTAGCTAGAGCTGTGTTCACTGCCACAACTCTACAGACATTTCAAGGTCCCTGTCAGAAAGCAAGCTGCAGCAGTGTGTCCACAAACCATACTTAAATGCTCCGTAGTCAGACCGCCTGCCTGAAAGAGTCAGAGTTTGCCCTGGCAGGATGGCCCAGAAAGCCATCATTTTAAAACAGTGTGGCTTTATTCCTGCTATGGGTGAAAACCAAAAAGCATGTGGTTGGCTTTTCATCGACACTATGCAAGTGTTTCATGGCAGGACCTCTTAAAGAGCTGCAAGGTTTTGCAGCTAAAGCTGAGTTAGGAAGCCTCACTTAAATTAGAGCGCTTGCTTGCCTCTAGCATGCAGAGCAGACCCAAGAAATAAATTGCTGCTACCAAGAAGCCATGCTTTACTCTTTTCTTTTCCGCCCAGAATTACTTCCCAAGCTCTGTCAGGCTTTATGTGGATGCAGTTGTCCATTCTGTAACAGAAAGGGCTGCTGGTTGGGGTTTCTGTCTGTTTCCTGCAGCTGGTAAGCCCCAAAGTAAACCACGCAGAGAGTCTGCATTAGGTTATAAATTGATTGGCCCATTAGCTCATGCTTCTTATTGCTCTTATAACTTATATAGCCCATTATTATTATCTATGTTAACCACATGGCTCGGTGCCTTTTTCAGTGGGGCAGGTCACATCCTGCTTCTTCGGTGTCTGGGCAGGACTCCCAAGGGATCTTCCTCCTTCCCAGAATTCTCCTATTCTCCTTGCCCTGCCTCTACTTTCTGTCTGGTTGTCCCACCTATACATCCTGCCTGGCTAATGGCCAATCAGGGTTTATTTAAAACATAATTGACAGAATATAGAATTGCCTTACACCACAACTTGATTTGATTGATGGTTTATCACAATGACTAAAGTGCTGTGAATACTATATAGTATTCTATGTATTTTATAGTGACCCAGAAAAGGCTCAGATATGATGAAGAAAAGTCACAGCAACTCAGTGAAATAAATGAATGATTCAAGAAAAATGAGCAAAAGTGACTCAGAAAAATGTCTAACTAGGGCATGAAACAAAAGAAAAATATTTAAGAGTCCAAGGATCCTGATAGAATCAAGGAAAAGTGAAAAGGGAAATAAATTGATTAAAGTGGCGTGTATTTCAAAAAAATTACTTCTGTGAAACAGTACCATTAGAAATACAAAACAAAACAAAATAAACCAAAACTCTAAAATTGTCTGTGAATTACTCATGAAGTTACTTGGAGTGTTTTCTTGAATTATTGATGATAATGACTGGTCAGTGTAGGGCTTCAGTGGACTAGATTGGAATGACCACTGAGAGTACTCAGTGGAAGAAAGCCCCCATCACAGTGGCAGAGAACATAAACACCCTGGATGAAAAGCACCTTTTTACTTTCAAAAGAGGGATTTTCCCCAAAAGGATGATGGAAATTTTTTTTTGTTTATTTGGCTTATTTTTTAGAGAAAGAGACACAAAGAAATCTACTTCATAAAGAGAAAAACTGTCACCATTATGAAGAGAAAGAAATGACAAACTCTGTTCTTTACTCCCCAGGGCCTCAGAGTGCACTTTTCTTTCCAGGCAATAAAATGAGGTCCTGTGTTTTCTCAGTCCTGTGTTTTTTTTTTTTTCTGAGAACTCCAAGACCCATGCAGAAGAGCTCTGGACTGTAAGTGACATACCTCTGTTAGCCATGAGCTTTCGGTTACTGCAATAAAATAAATAAGAAAATCAACTTATAAACAGAGAGTGTTTAATGCATTAGCTCCACCCAGTAGGATCCAGCTTCTAAAGTCTGTCCCACCCAATGATGATATGTGTTAGGGGCCAGGGCTACCACCTGAACTTTTGGGGTGGGGGTATTTTATATCTCAACTGAAGCTTGTACTTAGAGAAATAATATCACATGGATAAGACATTGTCTGGTGAACAAAAGAACAAAGAAATTGTCAGAAGAAAGTGGCAATATAAACTTCTCTCCCACAGTTGGCTGACTTTTACAGTGTGTCTCTCTCCGACTGTCTTTCTCTCTGCATGTCTGCTGTAGGCTGGAGCCAACCTGAATTTCCTAATACAGGGAGTCCAGATGATCTAGCAGGTGACCACAGTATTGAGTTTGGAAGCTTGTCACTGTTACCCAGAGGTTGTTCATCATGGTCCAAGACTATCAGCAAACTTGTAAACCATTTACTTGTTCACTCACTATTTTACTTTTAATTTTATTGTCTTCTAGTGTAAAGTAATAGTGTCTACCTTTATCTGGTACACACAATAACTGGCATATACACAATCTCTTTTCATCATTGATACAGCTTTCTTTGTGCTCCAAATCACCATCAGTTGTCTTATGATTAGTACAGTCTTAAAAGGATTTCTATTAACAAAAGTATGTGATCATGTGTTTGTGTATATGTGTGCAGTTCAGACAGAGCCTGTGAGAGGTATCTTATCATTGTAGCTGGAGTTCTAGGTGGTTATGAGCTAGAACTTGAAATAAGGTCCTCCGGAAAAGCAGTACATCCTCTTCGCATCTGAGCCATTTTCCCAGTTCCTCATCTCTATTATTTTTAGTTATCTCTAAGTCGGTTCTGTCTCCATCCTCTGTCCCCTTCAATTCTGTTCCCCATCCCAGACAGATTTTATGCATGTATTTATGGCCACGTCTCATTTCTATTAAGTATGCCCTTATTTGATTTCCAGTAGAAACTGGAGTCCTTACAACAGCTTCAAAGTTTGGCTAGTCAGGTTCCTCATTGCATCTCTCTTCATCTTCTATTGCTCTCCTTCATGCTCACTGTACTCCAACTGCAACCCCTTCTCACCGCTTGTCTGCTAGCATTGGGACACGATGCCATCACATGTTGGTAATCTTGCCTGAACTGGTCTTTCTTTGAAATCCATCAGGGTTTTTCTTAAAATTCATCTTTCTGAGGAAAGATTTTCTGTCATACTCCTTCTTCAGTTTTGCTTATCTTTAGTATTTATCTTTGCCATGTGTCTATCTTCTATAACCTCTGCTGTTGGTTGTACCACCACAATGTAAGTTTCATGCAATAAGGACCTCTTTCTAAATTACTTTCACTCTCTCTTTCTTTTAGAATGTCTTTTAGTTATCCATTGCCACTTTTGTTCTTGTATATAATGTATCATCGTATCGATTCACAACTGATTTATGAGAGGAATTTGAAAATGTTTAGAGTTTCAAAATAGAGAAGTCTAACATTATAGGCAAAATCTAATGGGATAATCGGATGGGAGGCCAGAAGGCCAGAATGCCAGCAAAAGTGTAGAGAGTAAAATGTGCTCATGAGGTTTCAGAGGAAATAAAAACTATAGCAGATTTTTCTTGGACTGCCAGCTCCTCAATAACGACAGGGAGACTTTCTATTAATTATGAAAGCTCCATCCAAGCTTAGGCTTGTTCCCACTAGATCTTTAAACCTAAATTAACCCTTTTATATTGAAAGTAAACTCCATATGAATGTTCTTCAATGCCCATCATCTTTTCTGAAGTATATTTGTGCTGCCAGATGCTTCTCACTGTCACAAAAAAGTTTTATGTTGTTAAAACATCTTAAAAGCCATATTCTGTAGATCTCTGAAGTGTTTAAAGACCACCTATCTATCTAAAATATATCTCTGTTTAACCTTGAAAAGATACCTAACTTGACTATAAGTTTGATTGTTATAAATGACTAACTACTAACCTATATTTCTTAATTATCCTAAATAGTTTGTAATGATAGCTTTCAAGTACTAGAACCTTACGTTACATTTTAAAATAAGCTGCATAGGTGATATGGGAAGCTGTTTTGTATATGTGTCACTTTTGTTGGTTAATGAATAAAGAAGCTTCTTTGGCCTGTGATAGGGCTGAGTAGAGCTAGTCAGGAAAATTAAATTGAATGCTGGGAGAAAAAGGCAGAGTCAATGAGAATTCATGTAGCTGCTGCAGGAGATAGATGCCGGACACTAGATGGAACTTTATCTACCAGTAGGCCACAACCATGTGGTGATAAACAAATTAATAGAACTGGGTTAATTTAAGATATAAGAGCTAGTCAGAAATATGAATAAGCTAATAGGCCAAACAGTACTGCAAATAATAGTTTCTGTGTGGTTATTTTGGGTCTGGACAGTGAGAAACGAATGAGCAGCCTCTGCCAACAGAATGGCACCCACTGCCTGGGGCATGGATTCACATAATGCCTAAAAAAGTTTCAAAAAGAAAAAAGAGGCCTTCTAAACCAACAGAAACAGGAATATATTGGAGTTTATTGGTAGCCACATATTTTTAGATATGCTCTGTTTTGCTGTCAGTAGGCAGAGGCATGACTCCTTAGAGGTTTCCTGATTCAGCTTTATCAGCAAAAACTTGCATTTCTTTAAGATCTGGTTGGGGTAGCATAAACTCTGGTACTTTCAGGGGGCCAAGTACTTGAATGAGGTTTGTGGACAGCGTGCAGTTAGTTACTTGGTGGCAGCATGGGCCATCTTGGTACCAGAGTTCAGGTGGTGAGGACAGCTCCCACCCTGCAGTCTCAGAGGCAGTGAACATGCCTCTACCATGTTGGACTGGGCAGAGCAAAAAGGCAGGGCTGAGTTGGTTCTAGCCACACCCACTTAGCATTAAAAAAAAGGTTCCTGGTGAAAAAATAAGTACAGATACATATGTAATAAAGACAGATTCAAATAAAAAAAAATCAAACCTCTGAATGTGTCAGAGTTGCTGCAGGAAGGTTACAGCTAATACCTAACCGCCTACTGGGGCATGGCCTCATGGACTATTGACCTGGATGTGGAGCTCATTCACAATGATGATAATCATACAGGTGGTAAGAAAAACATATAGGATGGGGACAGGGTTCTGTTCTTATCCCCACAGGAAAACACTCATCTTCGAAAAATTCAAGGGACCCTAGATGTTTGAATACTGACAGATGGAAAAATTACTACCCAATATGGATCAGCAAGAAAATTGAATAGGTTCCGTAAGTAACAATGTTTATATATACATGTGTTTGTTTATATTCATAAGTATGTAGAGCTGGTTTTGGAGTTGGACTCTGGCTCATTCCCCCTCTAATTCCAAGCCTGTTGTTAAGAGATAAACCCAGAGTTTCTGTCTCATGTCAGGAGCCATGATATGGGACAGAAGGAAAAAAGAATTTATAAAATATCTTTGCTTTTCTTCATATCTATCATACCTCTCATTGAATATATATGTCTGTATATGTCTATATAATTAATGTTTAAGTTTTCCACAATGAACAGTGAACTTTCCTGTAGTAATCTTTGAAGTTTCCAGGAAGAAGATGGGGCCCCATAACAACTCCACCTGGTTGATATGATGTCATGACACTGATAGCGCTACTACAAGACCTGTTTTGGGTACCAGCTGCACAAGACAGTTCCAACTTGGTTAGCTGAAATGATGCACATCTTTTACAACATTCTGGTCAGACCTCCACAAAATACTCGGAGACTATTTGCAATCTTACCAGCAATTAATCTTGAAATTTAACCATCATTTTACTTTCACAGGATGCCCTAGAAAGAACGTCTCCCCCATGACAGCTGGAAGTAATTCTAGAAGACGATGTCCCCTCTCCCAGCAAAGTTTGTCCTCAAGCTTAGGGACATCATTTAGGGGTTGATTATAATTGGTGTACAGTTGAGGGTTGGGGAAGAAATTTTATAAACTCAGGGATCTTTAAAAAAAAATGGGAAAATTGGATGATGGGATAATAGGTTGGTATTTGTGAGTTATTGTTTATAGACAATTACATTGACATAGATTCTTGTATATGGATACAAAGTTAAATTATATTGAATATTATATGCATGCATGCTTCTACCTCTGTTTAAAACATTTTTTATGTATTGATATATATATATTTACGATATTGCAGTGTACATTTCTACCTCTGATTAAGATACTTATATATTGTTTATGTATTTGATATATATTTACCATATTGCAGTATACATTTCTACCTCTGATCAAGATAGTTATACATTGTTTACATTTGGAGGTCATTGTCCTCATTTATTGCACAGTTGTTTATTGTCTTAATCTTTAAGTTAGATAGGTATTAAGAATTATAGATCAATATTCATCTATGTTTGTCATATTTATAGTTAAACTAATTAGGTTCTTTAGATACCTAGCGATTATATTCTGTATAAATAGATAATCTTCAACCTCTTCAAAGAGCTGTAGAAAATAGCATTTAATCTAACTTAGAATTCTATGGTAGCGAGACACAATTGCTACTGGCAACACCAATCTGTTCCCATGAGATTGTTGAGCACCAATGACATTCCACTTGGAGCTTGTCTTCTTCTTGGTAAAACCGGCCTTTGGGCAAGGAACTGCACATACCACAACCACTGACAAAATACATAGTATCTGAAAATAGATAAGCAGAAATGTCAAATCTTGCCAAGACAGGGTAAGACAGTTTTAAAAATTTTCTTGCCTTTAAAAATAATCTGTTATTCTAGGCCTTAGCCAAAGGTGGTTGCTTCAACATTGCAAATGTGACTTTGAGTGATTGCCCAGGTAGCCAGTTGTCTCTGTGATTTGTTGCATGTTTTGGAAGTTGTCTGATTGCCCTTCCTAATTATTCAGGTAACATTATTTCCCTTCTCAGATCTTCAATGGGGTTGAAGACTACATAAACATAGTTACTTTCCTCTCATGACTTGGCCAAGTTATTTATTATAGAATACTCAAGCTAGTTAAAATAGGATATTTTTTCTTATTGTATGTAATTTTATAGTAGGTTTAAAACTCTCTTATTTAAATAAAAGGGGGAGGTGCTGTGGGATAGTTACAGCTAATACCTAGTGGCCTATTGGGGCGTGGCCTCATGGACTATTGACCCGGATATAGAATCATGTCTGGCTCCCTTCCTTGCTCTCTCTGCTTGCCCCTAAGCCCCATTTTGGCTGTTCAGTTTGCTTTTGGATCTAATCTTCATCTATTGTTCAAAGAGAACATCCTGACCTTGTAAGTCTACCCCTTAATAAACACCTATCTGTTTTCTTATTTCTGAGATAGCATGAGATTTCTTTTCAATTAAGCGTTTGGTCATTTCCACCTTCACACAGTGTTAAATAACTCTATGTAGGCTTGAGAGAGAAAATAAAGAGTAAAGAGACAGTAAAAGTAATATAAAAAGTATAGTCGTAGATTAAAAGAATAAAGATAATAAAATAAATATTACACTTTTAGAACAGAGTAAGAAAAATAATCCACATAAAGATGGAATATACACAGAAAGTATGGATTATGAATATTATTGTGTTTTATTTGAATTTGTTGACTGCAGAGAAATATTTGATTCTGGGGGCTGCTAATCTAAATCAACATATATATTTTTAAAGGTATCTTGACTTCAAAATTTAAGTCTAAGGATATGTAGCTTTGGAAAAGAGGTTCTGCTTTTGTTTCCACAGAAGATGAGAACCTGTGGATTCCTTCAAGACTACATGGTTTGATGGACCAAAATCCCATGAAAAATCTTTGTGAACCTCCCAAAAGAAAATATTTTGTCCAACAAAAAGCAGGAAGCAGTTTGAAGAAGAACTACACCCAAATTTCCAAATTTGTTTATAATTGTTTGTTTACATTTAAAGGGGGATATACTAAAGAGATTTGCATTGGTATGGATCTTGGCTTATTAATACAAATTTAATGTTAATTTTGTTATATGTACATTTCTGCTCTTGATTAAGGTAATGTGTTTGTGCAGCTCATTTAAAGGTGTATTGTGTAATTAAGAAATACAGGTTAAAAGATAATCATCTATAATAGTCAAGCTTGTAGTCATGTTAGGTTTTCTAGATATATCAAGATATATTTCAGTTAGATAGATAATCTTTAAACCTTTCAAAGACCTACAGAATTTGGCATTTAAAATGTTTTAAGAACTTAGGACTTTTTATAATAATGAGACACATCTGCTCCTGGCAGCACCAATCTACTTCAAGAGGAAAATGGGCATCAAAGAGGATCCTTATGGAGTTTGCTAGCCATTTGGGCAAGAAACTGATCTTGCCTGGACTGTTGATTTTATGCTGTATGAACTAGACATGCAGGACTCACAGAAAAATGACTGCTGAAGTTTCTTAAAGAAGGCGAGAGAGTGCTTTAGGGTTCGTGGTTCATGAAAAAGTCTGCTAGACATTCTGCAGGACACAGAAGAAAGTGACTGACAAACTGCCAATATAGGTGTGACTGTCTTTGAAATTTCCTGCTTCATGGAAAAGTCTGCCAGATACTATGGGCCTGTAGGCTAAAGATTGGATGCCCATATGTTACAGAACAACTTTGGGTGATTGTCCAGGCAGCAAGATGTCTTTGTCAATTCTAGAGTTTTGGAAGTTGCTTGCAATGTACTTCCTGTTTAATTAGATAATACTATATCCTTCTGGGGTCTTTGGTGGAGTTGAAGAATAGATAGCTATAATTGTAGTTTTCCTTAGTTATGATAAAAGATAGATTATATATAAAACTTTAACTCACAAAGATAGGATAGATAATAAAGTGTTTTTCTTAATTTTCAAATGTATTAAATATTGTAACTGTAATTCTTGCTTGATACTGTTTTGTAATATGTAATTTTACTATATTAAAGTTAAACCTTCCTTTTTATTTAGACAGAAAAAGGAAGAAATCTTGGGTTCCATTCTGTTGTGGGAGGCCTCTTGTTTGTTTCCTGGCTTCTCAGACCTGAAATAATCACACAGAAACTATATTATTTGCAATACTGATTGGCTTATTAGCTTATGCATATTTCTAGCTAGTTCTTACATGTTAAATTAACCCAATTCTATTAATCTTTGTATTGCCATGTGCTTGTGGCTTACTGGTAAGTTTCCTTCTGGCATTCGACATCTGTCTCCTGCAGCAGCTAAATGGTTTCTCATTGACTCCACCTTCTTTCTCCCAGCATTCACTTTAGTTTTCCTGACTATCTCTACTCTCCCCTACCACAGGCCAAAGCAGCTTATTTATTCATTAACCAATAAAGGCAATATATATACAGAAGGACTTCTCATATCACATAGATGCAATACCTTAAAGAGGAGTAGAAACATATATACAATGTGTTATAACAAAAATAATCTTAAATTTGTATCAATATACAAAAATCCATACAAATGTAACTATTTGTGACTAGCAGTTGCATTTTAGTTTAAAAGTAGGTTCTATAATCTACCCTTTTATCTTATCATTTCTACACCTCCCCCTTTTCACTAAATATGAGAGAAAGAAGGAAAGAGAAATAAAAGAAAAAGAATCAACCCCTTAATTTAACCTACTTTGTTTAGTTTCCTTTCCTGATCATAACCAGTTACAACTTGCAACTTACACCCTTAAACAATGACAAACTTACACAACCCACCAGAGGTCCAAAACCCTTCCACCTCATTTATTGGGAATGTGAGTGTCATGTTCTTAAAATTATTCCCTGTTGTCTGGGGAGAACAGCATATTCAGGGGACCCTCAGAATATTAGGATACTGGCCAAGTCCTGGGAGAGCTAGTTGTATGATTTGTTGTCTAGTCTCCATGTAATGGGAAAGTGCAAGGCTTATCTGGAGTACTGGCTGGAGTAGTCTGTGATGTTGGGGCATCTTAGTTACCCAATTTGAAGTAGTCCTGGATGTAGAGGTTTGAGTAAATGGCAATGGAGACATTCTGTGAGGCTGTATCACCTGAGCTACTTGTCTGCCTTCATTTGTATTAGGTTCTTTTGTTCTGAAAACACACAAACTTTTAAAGGTAACTTACATATCTGTATAAACACAAGTATGGAATGTGCAGTGTGCACAAATCAGCTAATGATGATTCTTTTCTCTATGTTTGAGCAGGTAAAAGGCATCTTTCAGCTTTATAAGTCCATTTGGACTGCTTGATCAAACTATAATATAAATCTCCATCCATGCCATATAAAAGGATGGCATGTAATGATAAGCCAACAAGATTTATCATGTCATTCAGTCTCAGAGTTGTTCCCATATAGAGGGACTAGCATATATATTGCCTGTCTTGCAGTTTTTGTTGGTTTCTTCCTTAATGTCTACAGTGAAGATTTTAAGGAGTTCTCCCCTGGTCAAATCTGGTTTTTATTAATTTGAAGCTTTCTGTTTCCTGTGGAAACAAAGGCATAACCTCTTGCCTAACAAAATACATTTCCTGACTCCCATTCTGAAGTTTAGATATCCTTAAAATATATAGGCTGGTATACTTCTGCAGTTTTGTTCTACTATTCAATGTCTCTCTGCAGTCATTGTTCCTTTTTCATTTGCATTAAAATAAAGCACTATATAGGGCCTGAACACCCTGTGTTATGGTATTTCTCATCCTTACGTCACTTGGTTTTTTTTATATTACTTTACTCTTTGTTGAAAGACTTTATTATTATTCTAGAACTATTTATTTGTAATTATTATAATATTTTTTTCTGTGACTGTTTATACCCATTTTCTTTCTTCAGAACCTAAGCACATTTTCAGGCATACTGTATTTGTTCAGAAGTTTTCTTGGTCTGAATCTGGCTTTCTGTGGACTTGTAGCGGCTCACTGACTGCATGAACTAAGCCTTAAAGGGTCAGGTCACCGCTGTATGTCTGCAGGCTCCTCTGCAACGCCTCTTATCACCTGGCACTGGCTGCAGGCTATGCCCCCCTTGTAGGTCCAGCAGGCCTCCCCACTGATTCTGGGCTACAGCTCTTGCCTTTCTGTGAGAGCCTACCCTCAAGCCAGCAGGCACCAGTCAGGAGTGGGAGAGACTGTGGTTATTAGGAAGTCATGTCTGGTTTCATGTCTAGAACTTTTGTCAGCTTTCTCAGGCTCTATGTTTGGATATATGTGTCCCACCATTTATAATATATCTTTCTTGGACTGCCGGCTCCTGAGTCATTATTATGACACGGAGACTTTTTATTAATTATGGAATCTTGGCCTCAGCTTAGGTTTGTTCCCAACTAACTCTTTAAACCTGAATTAACCCTTATATATTAATCTACATTCTGTCATGTGGCTCATTAGCACTCCTCAGCACTATACATCTGGTTTCTTCTGGGCCTGGCTGGTGAATCTCCCACCCCAAACTCTTTCCTATAGTTCCTATCTCTGCCTGGAAGTCCCACCTATCCTCTCCTGCTTAGCTTTTGTCCATTCAACTCTTTATTTAACCAATCACAAGGTGCCTTAGGCAAGTGAGGAAGGACATAGGCATATCTTCACACAATGTACAAAAAGATCATTCCAATGAAGAACTCTACTGGGAGTTGGCCTAAAGGCTATTCACATTTCCTCTGTCAAATAATCTGCCTGCATTTGTCTGTGTCCTAAGTTTTCATTGAAATTGATTTATTTGATAGAAGAGAATCCATAAGAACATAACAACTAGGCTATATCATGATTATTACTTAATGCATTTATCTGGGTTTATAATAAAAATTCAGAGAAAGGTAGAGAAGAAGGACAAAAAAACCCACCCATTTTATACAAAAATGTAGCATGAACACATTTAATATTACAAAGGGAATACTGAAGAAAAACTGTGGGTACTTATTTAATCAACTAAATCCATGAAAGATAAACTAGCACTTTGTATTTCAACAACAGGACAGGAGCCTTGAATGTAAGGCCATGAGCTACAGTATGTTGGAAGAAGGCCAGTTAGTTCCCAGCTGCTTACCCCCAAAATAATCATACAGAAATTGTATTATTTAAATAATTGCTTGGCCCATTAGCTCTAGCTTCTTATTGACTAACTATTACATTTTAATGTAATCCATCTTCATTAATCTTTGCCCTACCATGAGGTTGTTCTTTACCAGCAAAGTTTCAGCATGCCTGTCTCCGGCAGTGGCACCATGGCTTCTTGACTCTGCCTCCTTTTTCCCAGAATTCAGCTTAGTTTTCCCCACCTAGCTCTTTTCCCCTATAGCTCTGCTGTAGGCTCAAAGCAGTTTTTTTATTTATCAATTGCAATCACAGCATACAGAGGGAAATCCCACATTACCTTCCCTTTTCTGTTTAAATGAAAAGGAAGGTTTTAACTTTAACATAGTAAAATTACATATATCTACTTTATCTTTTATCATAACTAAGGAAAACTATAACTATCAATTCTTCAACTCCAAGAAAGACTCCAGAAGGATATTACCTAAATAAACAGGAAGTGAATTGTAAGCAACTTCCAAAACTATAGAATTGACAGAGACATCTCGCTGCTTAGGCAGTCATCCAAAGTTCTTCTGAACCATTGGGGCATCCATCTTCAGCCTACAGGCCCATAGTATCCAGTAGACTTTTCCACAAAGCAGGAAATTTCAAAGACAATTCCACCTATATTGGCAGTTTGTCAGTTACTTTTTTCTGTGTCCTGCAGATTGTTGAGCAGACTCTTTCTTGAAGCAGGAACCCCGAAGGATCATCTTACATTTAGGTAGGCAAGTTCAGCAGTCATTACTCTGTGGGTCCTGCATGTCCAGTTCTTCAAGCAGTCCAGGCAAGGGCAGTTTCTTGCTCAAATGGCTAACCAACTCTATAAAGAACCTCTTCAATGCTCATCTTCCTCTTGAAGTAGATTGGTGCTGTCATGAAAAGTCCTAAGTTCTTAAAACATTTTAAATACCATATTCTTTAGTTTTTGAAAGATTTGAAGAATCCCTATCAATCTGAAATACATCTCTGTACATCTAGAAAATCTAACTAACATGACTACAAGCTTGACTATTATAGATGATTATCTATTAGCCTATATTTTTAATTATACATTAAGTTTTTAAATGAGCTACACAAACACAATACCTTAATCAAGAGCTGAAATTATATACATACACACACACACACACACAGTATAACAAAATTGACCTTAAATTTGTATCATTTGTATCAATAAACCAATATCCATACCAATACAAATCACTATAGCATATTCCCCTTTAAATGTAAACAAACATATATAAACAATATTTGGGAATATGGGCATAGTTCTCCAAACTGCTTCCTGCTTTTTATTGGGTGAAGTAATTTTTTGAGGGGTGTTCAAGGCAACTTTTCAGGGGGTCTTGGTCCATCCAACTATATTAATTTGGAAGAAATCCACAGGTTATTTTCTGTGGAAACAAAAGAAGAACCTCTTTTCCAAAGCAACATATCCTTAGACCCAAATTTTGAAAACAAGATACCTTTATAATGTACATGATGGCTTAGCTTAGCAGCCCATATGATGAAATGTCTCTCTGTACTTAGCTCTTTCACAGTCAAAAATTCAAAGAAAACACAATAGTATATATAATCCAGACTCTCTGTGTATATTCCATCTTTATGTGGCTTATTCTTTGTTACTTCTTTTAATTTATGACTGTCTGTACTCTGTTTCTCTAAAGACTTTGTTTCCTTTTTTTATAAACCATTTACTTCTTTTTATAACTCCCTCTACTCTTTTTCTTATCTCTCCCAAGCCTATGTACATTTATCCAACACTGTGACCCATTTAGAAGTCTTTTGTGTCTGAATCTGTCCTATCATGTATCTGTAATTCTTTACTGTCCAGGAGCACTTCTTAAAATGCTAAGTGGTTCTTAAAAACTTAAGCTGCACCATTGCTAGGGGGAAATAAGGCACTGCCTGTTTGCCCCACCCAGCCCAGCATGGCGGAGCTGCTCGCCTCTGAGACCCAGGCATAATGCCCTATCTCTAGGCACGCAGCAGGTCCATGCTGCCACCAAGCAAGCCGTAGCATGTTGCTCACAAACCCCATTCAAATGCTCAGTCTCCTGAAAGAGCCAGAGGTTGTGCTGGCAGCATGGCTCAGAAAGCTGGCATTTTAAAATGGCTTGGCTTTTTTTCCCCTGTTACTGCTGAATCAGGAAAGTCTCTCTTAAAGAAGCTGCAGCAGGTCACCAGCAAAATGCTGGCTACCAAGAAGCCATGTTTAACTCTGTTCTTTTGTGTCTAAAATTACTTTTTAAGCTTTCTCAGGTTTTAAGTGGATTTTAGTTAGCCATGTTGGCATCAATTTGTTTGCGGGAGTCCCCTTGTTAGTTGGAAGGAGGCCACTAGTTAGTTCCCAGCTGCTTAGCCCTGAAATAATCAAACAGAAATGGTATTATTTAAATCACTGCTTGGTCCATTAGTTCTAGCTTCTTATTGGCTAACTCTTACATCTTAATTTAACCCATCTCCATTAATCTGTGCATTACCATGAGGTCGTGGTCTACCAGCAAAGTTTCACCACGTCTGTCTCCAGTGGTAGCTCCATGGCTTCTCCCTGACCCTGCCTCCTTTATCCCAGCATTCAGATTAATTTTCCCCTCCTAGCTCTGTTTCCTTATAGTTCTGCTATAGGCCCAAAGCAGTTTTTTTATTTATCAATTGCAATCACAGCATACAGAGGGAAATCCCACATCAACAATACTTAAAAATAAAAGTTCACTTGAAAGATGAGTGCCTGTAAAGATAGGTTACCCCCTTTCAGCAGCATCACCCAGAAAATATATTTTCCAAGTTGAGCCACATAGGCACCCAACAGGTGCTATAGTCATGGTTGAAGTGGGCCAACTTACATTTTGCTATTGTGTTATCCTTTGTGATCCTTATCCTGTAGACACAAAGAATGAAGAGTTATAGAACTCTGGGACCCTTATTGAAGTTTTAAGGGAAAGCCTCAAGACAGGGCAGCATGTAGAAGCCTGAATTTTCTGCTAACCCACCCGACACTATGAAATGTAAAGTATGGAGTTAATCCCTAGTTCAGCAGATCCCCAAATGCTAATGTTGCCTGGAATATGGAACATATGTCAAGGAAAGCTGCAGGCATCAAAGGGAGTCAGTTGGAGAGACTATGCATATTACAAATTTCAGGGCAATACAGGTAGTGCTGCTAAAATGCATTATAGCTCAAATGAGGATATCACTCTTTATGGATGCTAGACATGCAGGGTCTACTCATTGTTTTTTATGTTGTGGTCTTACTTTGGTTCGACTTTTCTTTGCTATCATACTGTCCCTGCCTTTTGGAATTATAGTGTTTACTCTGAGTAATATCAGAAATATGTAACTTGGATTTGATTTTGCAGGGACTCAGAACTAAGAGTTTGCTTGTGTTTCAGATGAAGCTTTGAACTTTTTAACTGTGATGAAACTTTTGAATTTGAATTGAATGCATTTGCATTATTAGATACACATAATCCTTTAGAGATCAAATGCAGACTATCATGGTTTGAATCTGAAATGTTCTAAAAGTCAGTCCTTGCGACATGATTTTAAGAGCATTAGCCCCTTTTCTAAGTGGGTCCTTAAAGTCTGTGTTCTCTTTTACACTCATCAAGATATGAACAACTTTTTCACATACTCCTGTTATCATTGAAAACACCTTTCATGTCATATGTTCCATGATGAATTGACTCTCCTAAAATCATGAACCAAAATAAACTTGTGTTTTTAAAAGTTATCCTTATCAGTTATTTGATCACGGTGGCACAGGATGACTAATAAAGAGAGCAAGTGAAAACCAAGTTCTGTAAACTCTCATAAATCCTAGAAAGTGTTTGCCTCAATGACAAAGCACAAAAGTTTTCCTTAGGAGTAATTTCAGATGCAGGTGTATCTGGAGACTTTTCTGGCCTCTGCAAGCAATTTTGCTCATAGATACACACTCCTACTCTCTCTCTCTCTCTCACACACACACACACTTAAAATTTTAGAAATAAATCTGTTTTTCAGTAGATGCAAAACAAAATAGAAGACACATTTAAGTATCAAATCAGAAACCCTATCCTCAAAGCATGTAACTCCAGTCAACATATTCCTGTAAAAAAGAAATTAAAGACATACAGGCTAACACAGACAAACCAGACATTCTCCATATTTAAAAATTTACAATTTTAGATTTGTTTATTTTATGTGCATAAGTGTTTCATCAGCATGCACGTCTGTTTGTGCTACCTAAGAATGCCTGGAGTTATGGACCATTGTGAGTAGTCCTATGAGTGCGGGAAATCAAACCCAGAGCCTCTGTAAGAACAGATGCTTTCAATTGCTGATCTAACTCTCCACCCCCTTCCTCTCCTTCTTATTATACTAGTAACTACAGTGCAGCAAAATGAAGCAAAGGAAAAGAGTTTCTTTTAGGACATACTGGCACCTGAGTTTTGACAGGAAGTTATTTGTAACATGGGCTATGACCTGGGCTATAGAAGATACTGTCAGGAGCTCTGAGGGGAAATTTTATTATATCCACAATGCCGGTCAATATCAGTGAAGGGCAAGTAAGAGTTCTGTTATTGTGAGAAATTGATCTGTCCTAGAGGCATGACCCTATGAGGTCAGAGAAACGTAAGTCTGACAGTTGTTTCCTATTTGTCCTGTGTTTGGCACTGATATTCACCTAATGCATTCTATGTAGGTCAAGGTTAGACTGAATAAGCACATTTGCTCTCTACAGGCATTGAAGACATAGGGCTTGGAGATCATATAGTCTGATATCTGCTTCTCTTCTCACCATTTGCTCAAAGGGGGATTTAGTCATGTGACTTTCTTATACTGTTCCCTGGAGTACCTTCCTTTGACAATATCCTTTCTTCTTCCTAGACATATGACCAATTTATACTCCTTCATTAAGCACCTAGTTAATCAAGTTCCCTGCCTGATATTTCCACAGGTAGGTTGCCTGTTCATATTATCATGCTCTGTACATTTATCTATCATTATTGATATAGTTAGTCCATGATCTCCTCCTTCCTTGTTAGACAGAGATTCCATGAGGTTATGACCAGTTTCTGCAAACACTAGTTACTTATCCACCCCATGGTTGTCACCAAATACCTGACAAGAAATGAGGTAATGGAGGAAGGGGTTATTTTGACTCACATTTGAGAGGAGTGTGGTCTATCATAGTGGGGAAGGCAAAGGTGGTGAGATCAGCTTCCTCTGTGGTTTCAATTAGAATGAAGAGAAAGGGGGAATGCTGGAATTCATGTTTTCTCCTTTTTATTTAGACTGGGACCCCAGACCAAGGGATGGTTCTACCCACACTTATGGCATGCTTTCTTCCTTCAGTTGATCCTCTCTGGAAACACCTCACAGATACACCCAGAGATGTACCTCACTGGTTATTTAGATTGACAATGGAGACCAGCCATCATGCTGCCCCAGATTCTAATTCCCAACACAGGATCAACAACACAAAGTTAAAGCAAAAGAAATGACTTCTGAAGATTGAACAAGTTTGTAAAATAATCTTTGATGTTTAAATTTCATATTAGTTTAGCTTAATGAACCTGCACAGTTGAATGATTCTTTTAAGAAGAATATTTTAAGCACAGTGAGATAAGCTCACTTCTTTCCATGTAAAGGACAATAGAATTCTTACAGAAACAAAGTTGAGAATTAGGTCATTGTGAATAGAGAACAAACCAAGCACTATTTCAGCATAAGCTGAATGATAAGTTCTTCTTACCTCAACCACCAATATATTACATTCAGAACCTTCTACATGAATTACTTCTTTTCCTTTTAATGCTCCTCCTGAAGATGTTCTCAGACATTCATCAGCACTATGGTTTTCCCCCACTGAAACTATCTTTGATATTTAATCACCATTTGAGACAAGAAGTGGTATAGGAGGTTCTTCTGTATTTGTGTTGCTTTCATTGATTGAACAAAGAAACTGCCTTGGCCTTTTGATAGGGAAGAGCTTAGATAGGCATGGAAAAGAGAACTGAATTCTGGGAAGAAGACAGAGGGAGAGAGAGAGAGAGAGAGAGCTGCTATGGAGCTGCCAGGTCAGACATGCTGAATCTTTCCCGGTAAGCCACAACCTCATGGTGCTACACAGATTATTAGAAATGGGTTGAATCAAGATGTGAGAGTTAGCCAATAAGAGGCTAGAGATAATGGGCCAGGCAGTAATTTAATTAATATAATTTCTGTGTGGTTATTTCTGGGGTTAAGCTAGCCAGGCGGCCAGGAGTCAGGCGGCTAGAAGCTGGGTGGTGGGACACAGCCCACTCGCCTCTTACTACAAAGAAGAGGTTAACAAAATGGTACCTTTATGATATAATTAGGGCTCCACTCTCATGAATGGATCAGTTCATCCACATGGTTGATAGCTTCCTAGTTTACTGCAACAGCAGGTCTCTTGTCACCCCCTGTCTTTCTCTTTATGACACTCTTTGCCACCTCAGGACTCTTCTAACAAGAAATGACTCTACAAAAGATAGAACACTGAATATTGCAGACAGCAATATTTTGTTGCTGTTTATTATCAGCAGTTTAGGGCAGAAGACAAGTATCCAAAAATATCACCTTCTCCAAGTATGCTTGGAGCAAATACTGAAAACTGAGCGAAGCTTGTGCCATGACTTAGTCCTTTAGGTTAATACCTTAGTTCTCTAGTTCTTCAGCATTTTGAGTTCCGAGGCAAACTTTCTAAATTCAATAGAGGCAGAACTTTTCTGGATACAGAAGACAGAGTCTCAGAGATGCTTCCCACATCATCATTCAGGGATCCAATGACATCTTTGTGAGGAGGAAGAGACTCTTGCTGTCTTAGATTTTAAGATTTTGGTGCTATGGTTCAAAGGTTGGACCATATCAAAGAATCACATGCCAGGACTGTGGTATTAGAAGGTGGATCTGTGGGCAGTGACAAAGTCATAAAGGTAGCGTCCTGTGTGACCAGTGTTTTTAGAAAGAGATGTGAGAGTAATGATATCTTTCAACCATGTGAAGATATAACAAGAAGACATCTGTCTGTAAACCAGAAATAGGACCCTGACCAGAGCAAACCTTAGATATCCAACCTCTGGAACTGCAAAGATTAAATACTGATTGCTGAAGCCACTCAGTTTATGATAATTATAATGCAGACTAAGACATTTGTCCTTAGTTCTGATTAGCTCCTCAGGGAATTAAATTTGAGTGAAGATACATGTATAGATTTTGATAGCTTAAGCACTCATGTAAAATATTAACAAGTGTTTATTAAGGTATTAACATTAGCATTGCTTCTAATGCATGCATCTTTATATTTACTTATAATCAGGTAAATTAAATGCTATAAAAATATATTTTCCTTAATCACTGGAGATTTCCCTAAGATTTCATGCTATGTTCACTAAGCTTTACTTCCTAGAATACATAGAAATTGTAAAATTCTAGATTGCAAATATAGAAATTGTAAAAAATATTCAAAGACAGAATGTGAAAAATTTCCTGTCTTCTAAATTATTAATATGAATTTATTTTCTCTTACTTAACTGTTTGTTTCCTTTACAGTTAAAAGTAAAAAAAAAAATCCAACTGAATAAATTATATAGCTTGAGAAGGTCCATGTTAGGGGAGACATCTATTTCACTTCTAACCCCAACACTGTGGATCACCCTAAGTTAGAGGCCAACCTGGATAACACAATGAGTTCCAGAGTGGTTACTGAGCGAGACCTCTTCATATGCAGGTATATGTCTGGTGTTTTTCTCAGTCATTTTCTACCTTGCCTTTTAATAATAAGACCGAATAACTTATTGAACATGGAGCTCATTGCATTGCCTGGGCAGCCCAGACATGAACTACAGGGATCAACTTGTTGTGTCTGTCACCTCTCCAATACTAAATTATACCCACCTTTTCCTGTGTGTTCTTGAGAGCTGAATCCTGGTCCTTGTGTTTGTACAGCAAGCGCTGTATTGACAGAGATGTCCTGTGAGCCTCCAGAATCAAATTTACTTTATATGTTGATAGCTGAGAAACAAGAGCTTTTGTTGAGTTTAAGAACCGAATTTGTAAACAGTTTTGTGTATGTGCATGTGATTCTGGGATTCTAAACAATTCCCTATGGGGAGCAGGGGTGGGATAAGTTGCATTCTCTCAATGTTTTATATTTATTGGCTTAGGAGATACAATTGGCCTACTGTAGCAAGCAACTAGGCAAATTAAAAACAGAAAGATCTGTGGATATAGGCTGGGAATGAGAAGAGAGATGGAAATGATTTTTTTTATTTCCTAGTTGACAAAGGATTGAATGAAGCCAACAAGGTAACCAATGCAAACACAATGGTTTATGCAAACCATGAGCATTTTATAAGAAGGTTACCATTGTCTGTCTACTGTTGTCAGATATTACACACATGTGTACAAACTAGTACACTCACCTGCATGCAGAGGTTTCATTCAATCTTTACAGTAGACTTGTGAGGTAAGTAGATGCTAAGCTATGTAGTTGGCAGGAAATTCAAGCCTTTTCCAAAATTTGTGACCTCTATATTGTTTTCAACTGTCAATTGCATGAAAATAATTTGAATTTCAGCAATTTTGAGAATGAACCAACAGAAGAAAAGGCCTGCCTGAATCATGAACTTGGTTAAAAATAAATCCTTATAGATGCATTCAAAATCATAACTCAGTCCCCAAGTGGACCTGGAAAGCTTAAATCAGAAGTTTTATTAAATTTCATGGTTGAGGCCAAAGCCAAGCAGAAAAATAAAATGAAGTGAAACGAAATAACAAAAAAACAAGGAAGCAAGATATTATAAATGATATGTGTAGAATTAGATCTGAAAAGCATTGAAATTATCAGGCAGATAATTTTTTATATTAAAGATGATTTGGGATAGGAAAGAACCTCTTTAAAATGAATAGATCATAATAATATAAAATGACTAAAATGTCTTATCAAAGAAATAGCTAGAGATCTTAGAAATGGAAAACATTGTGTGGGCTGAGCAAACAACCAGAAGCAAGTAAGAAAAGGAGCCAGAAAACAGAATAAAACTTTGAAAATGCTCATTGTTCAGTTAATATAAAAATAATGACAAAAATGATTAATAAATTTAGATCACAACATCACAATTACTTATTTGCTTCATGTATTTAATGAATACAGGAGGGATGTTTTGGTACATGCACACATGCACACAAATGCACACACACACACACACACAGAGAAACACACACAGTAATATGAATACCATGTGAAGAAAATGAACCATGCCCCTCACATAACTGGTTGTTTGTGTGTGCTAAGGTCTCCTGTAATGGACTCTCTTGGCAAATTTCCAAAACACAATCCAATATCATGAACTATTGTCCTTATGCTGTACATTGAATCCCAAGACTTATTGATCCAGTGTGACTGCTCCTTCATACCCTTTGGCCAACATCTCTGTCTTACTATCCACAATGGTGTAGTCTCTAATTTTGTTACAATATTCTACCTACAAGACAGACTATGCAGTTCTTCTTCTCTGGTGCCTGGCTTGTGTCACTTAGCAGGATGTCCCAAGAATCATTTTAGCAGGTCTGGTGCGGGAGAATTGTCTGTATTCTGTCAATCATGTTTTAAATAAATGCTGATTGGCCAGGCAGGAAGTATATAGGTGGGACAACCAGACAGGAAGTAAAGGTGGGTCCAGAAGAACAGGAGAATTCTGGGAAGAAGGAAGCTCTTTCCCCAGTCCTGCCCAGACCACGGAAGAAGCAAGAGATGACCTACCCTGCTGAAAAAGGTACTGAGACATGTAGCTAACAGAGATAAGGATAATGGGTTAATATAGGTTATAAGAGCTAATAAGAAGCCTGAGCTAATGGGCCAATCAGTTTATAACCTAATATAGACCTCTCTGTGTGATTTCTTTGGGACTTACTGGCTGTGGGACCTGGGCAGGACAGAAACCCCAATAAGCCCAGCCCTCATGTTATACATGTCTAATGCCAAAAGGAGCGAATACAGGGTATGAGGAAGAGATGGTATTTGAGGAGATAATGGATCAGGATTTTAAGGGAACTGTTAAAGGTCATCAAATCCCAAATATATACCTGTCTGTGGAGAAACAGAAAGGCAGCTCATAGCAGAGAACACCAATGGAAAAGAAGAGCTCTTAAATACGTGTAGAGTGTTGCCTCGTGGAAGAAATAATCCAAGAATCATCTTCTAAGCAACAATAGTAGCAACAACACAGTTAAAATACAGTTGACCATGGGCACCTCTCCCTGTCATGACAGGGTGTTGATGGGCCCAGTGGTGTACAGGGAATTACAGCTGCCGTGAGTTCCAGAGTGAAGCAGACATGTTACATCTGGAACTCAGAGTCTGGCAGTGTTCCCTTCTTCTTCCAGGAGCTCTTACATTCTTGTTTTCTAAGATTTGGAGGGAATGATATAGATGACCCATTTATGGCTAACATTCAAATGTTATTTATTTTCACTATTTTGACCAGCTATGAGGCTCTGCTCATCATTACAAAAAGAATCTTCTCTGAGTAGAGCCAACAACAGATAGCAATCTGATAGACGTGTAATGTCCACCTAGCGGCAAACAGCAGTAACTTCTCCTCTGGGGTCAATGACCTTCTTAGTATTTAACTAGGTATACAGTATCAGATATGAATTCTCTTTTGTGTAACAGGTATGAAATCTATTCAGAAACCACTTTTGGCAACCTCCATAACAGACTTGTCACTATTAACATGAATGTGGTTATTTTGTCTGCCTAGTCTGTATTACTGCACAGGAAGTTCAGAGCTGAGTACAATTGTTGCCGACAGCTCTTGCCCAGTAGCCTGTAGTTGTGGGGGCCAACAGTTGATGGTTGATGGGGTAAAGAGAGTACTCTCTTCACTGCTGTAGCCAATAGTAGGCAACCCTAATGAAGATCTTTGGGATGCACACACACACACATACACACACACACACACACACACACACACACACACACACACACACACACACACCACTCCCCCCACACAATTATTTATGCAAAACTGAGAGGCGTTTAACATGAATGGAAGGGGGTTAGGAATGGAAAGAGGACAATAAAAGGTAGGTAAATATGACCAAAATATATCATATCCATGTGTGTCAAAGCCATCCTGAAACCAATTATTATATATAATTGATATATGCAAATAACATTAAAACTAAACTATGTGGTTTATTTTTCCTCATTTAAAATATTCTCTTGTTTAGCTTGGGAATCAGAAAATCAGCAACAGCCTGCCTAGTTAGGGAGAGGAATCCTGTGGGTGTGTAGCTTGTTTGTGTATATTTGAACTCAGCTAAAGTTAAGGTTGTACTGAGATGTTTTAAAGGGAAGAGAAAGTTTATTTGGCCTTCTTGGTTCACATAATTTACATGTCCCATATAATAAATGGATTTGTTGTGCTGGGCAAGCTCCACTGATTTGAATTAAAAGATGAATTTCCTTTCAGTTTTTTCATCAATGCATGGCAGGAACTTAACTGTGCGTGAAGCCCATTACTCTAAACAGGAAGAATTGAAATATTTTCAGATGCCTTTTCCCAATGAGGTGAAGTGGCTAGGAATGATGGGAAGAAGGTCCATCTTTTGGAACTAAGGGTTTTTGTGGATTCTGACTTTGGATTTAAGCTGCTGTGACAACACCTCCAAATCTCATTCCTATCTCGGTTTTCCCTATTTCTGAAATTCACAATTCAGGAATCTATCAATTAGGATAAAACATTTACTTGTTCTTGTAAGGTTAGATCAAGTAATGCATGTAAATAATTGAGATCAACATTTAGGAATTTGTGGCAAATGTTAACATTTATTAATATTATTGCATGTGGCTCTTTCCTTCACTTTCTTCCAAGTTTTCATACTTGTAGGAAGATGGAAATAAAACAAAATACAACCAAACAACCCATCAACTTTTAAAGAACACTTAACAGCCAAAGGGCTTGTGTCACTAAAATTGAAATCTTACTGAATTTCAAGTCCCTTTCTCCATCTTCATGAAATCTAGGTCAGACTGTAGGTAATTTGAACTAGTATCCACAAAATTTCTTATCTGCAAAAAGAAAAGAAAGTTCCTTTCTGCCAGCTCTCGACATGGCAGAATGCAAACTAATGTTTGCTAAGTAAACAAAGGTTTCCTGACAATGTCTTTGCTTATTTCTTAACTGGGTTAAGGGCAGTGAATTTCAAACCCAGGAAAACTAATTCAGACAAAGCAGCTATTCAGCAGTTTCTTTGTCTGAACTTGATTGTGTAGGTGAGGGACTTGTAAGCATCTGCTACCGTTCCTCTTCTCGTATGTAAGTATGAAGGACCCTGATTTGGCCTTCTTCCTCAGCGAGCCCTTTTCTGTTGAGGAAATTTTGGATAAACCTGTTGGATAGGCTCACGTGTATTCCTGCCTGCCCTTGTAGATAGCACATGAAGCACCCAGAAGTCTCACATTCCTGCCTAAAGGGCCTCATGGAAACCTCCCACATCTGCTCTTCTGATGCTGACTAGAGTCACCATGTGCACCCAGAAGCCCATAGCTACAGCTCCTTGGTTTAAGAAGGGAATAGTAAGGGGTGGAATAGGAAGAGAGGAGATGGAATAAGAAGCATGAAAGAAGCTGCGTGTGTGAATTGAGATGCCAACACATGTGTGCCCAGGGACTCTTACTGTACAATACACACTCAGCTGAGGAGAGAGGAAAAACAGATTTGTAAGCAAGAGCTCCAGATGAAAGTTGGGGTCACTTTTTAGCACTGCTTGGAAGTCAAGACCCCCTTGCACTCACACGTCAGTCATTCAGGTCTTTGAAAGGCGTGCTCTCAAATATGGACCTCTTTTAGATGGAGGCTTCCTTCGTTTATGCAGCATCTGTGCTGTGATTGTAGGATAATTGTCCTCTTGCTCTGGACTCCAACAGTGTTGGAGGCAGCCTGCAGATTAAGACACAGATTACAGATATCTGAGCTGGAGACCTTCAAGATCAGTGTAGTACAACCAGTTCATTTAGAGAACAGGAAAGCTGGGGGCATTAGACATTGGCAAAATTTATAGCTATATAAATGCTTTGACGGAAGATGACATAGGTGATATTAATACAGGCAATGGAATGGTTAAGTGTAACTTTTCTCATTTCTATTATCATTTTGTAACATCAGAAGCCATTAATATTTTATTGTGTGTGTTTTATATGCTTTAAAAAGTACTTAATTAACTTCTTCCATCATTTGGAAGTCAGCCAGTATCAAGCCTCACTTTGCTAGGTAACTGTTGCCCTCTCTTAGGACATTTTGGCCTGCGCCCTACATTCATTGGATAACAGACATTACTGGATCTCCACTTGTGCATATTTGTGCCAATTAAACTGTCTCACCTAGGCCAGGTGGTGGTGGCACACGCCTTTAATCCCAGCACTCAGGAGGCAGAGGCAGGCAGATCTCTGTGAGTCTGAGGCCAGCCTGGTCTATAATAGCTAGTTCCGGGATAGGCTCCAAAGCTACAGAAAAACCTTGTCTTGAAAAACCAACAAAACAAAAACAAAAACCTTGTCTTGAAAAACCAAAAACCAAACCAAAACAAAAAACTATCTCACTTAGAACTGGTTGTTTATACATCTGGTCCACTTCTCTATCACCTGTGTAAGAACCTGTGGAGAATGGATAAAGAATGGATAAAGTCTTGTGTGAATATCCATTGTTGCTATAGCACATCTAGGTCACAAATGCCAGTACCTCAGACACATGGAAATGGCAAAGTCTTCCCTGGTCAAGCTCAGCAATCTGGCAAAGCCCTCCCCTGGTCTGAGTATAGATATTGACAGCATGCACAGGAAGTGCCAACCAAGTTCAGCTTCATTATCCTGGATGACGGCAGTTTGAGACTTTTCCTATGTAGATACACACACTACCACCAAGGCTAACTAAACCGCCTGTGTAGACACACACACCACCACCAAGATTAACTAAACCACCTACTCATTCCTGTAGTACATAACAAATAAACTAAGTTTCTGGGTTGCTGGCACATCTCCATCAGAGAACATGTGGTCCACCCAACCCAGCTTTGCTTATGTTACTTGTGTCTGTTGTCTTTCTTAATCTCATCTCACCCCCAGCCAGGTCCACAAATCTAGTTACACTGGCTTCAAGAACCAGTTATATTTTCCTTACATAGAACAAAACATGAACTACCACAGAGTAGACGTCCAAATATATAATGCTGTTAGTTCACATGAAGGGAGAATATATTTGTAAACAGGTGTATAGGTGGTACAAAAGGGGATGTCCATGTGGATATATGAAAAGGTACCTGGGTGGTCCCTATTTACTCTACCCAAAGCTGTCTCAGTAGCCACTACAAATTGTGCCAGAAGCAGCTGCCCAACTTAAAAGAGGCTAGTTAGCTCATCAACCACCTATCTTGTGGTTGATAGGAGGGTATTTGCCTGGCAGAGCTATTCTGAATTGATTAAAGTTCCTCTTAGAAAAATCTCAATATAAATTACGAAACAAACAAACAAAAACTGGGGACAGGTATTGAGTGCTGAAGTTAGGTATCCCAGACAGAGAAAAAGATCTCATAAACAAGTACTTCACAAGACCCGTCTAACTGAAATTGATTTTCTTCCCCAGACTTCTTGCCGTTCCACTTTTTCTAGATCTTGGAACCATAACATTGATAATGGGTAACATTATTCGCTCTCACTTTTCTTACAGCTCTTTTGAGAATTTTTTTAAAGACTATTCTCATTTGACCTCATAATTATTTGAAATAGAAACTTTTATTAACCCCAAGATTAGAAAATGGAAGTAATAAAAGTTGAATAGCTATCCTACATCAGTTAATGCATAAGGAATAGGACACAGAACTCAACTCTAGGTAGTAGAATTTAGAGCCCAAATGCTAACTGTCCACAGGGTACCACCCCTGCATGGCTGAGATATATTCTCTGTGTCTGCATGTCTATTATTACTGAGTTAAAAAATAAAAAGTAGGGAATGTAGGAAAGGACGTGACTGTTTTTAGTTATGTCGAGGGAGAAAGTTTATTGTAGATACATTAGAGAGAAAGGAACTAGGTGTAGTAGGCAGGAGACCAAAGGCACAAAAATGAGGGCAGGTAAACAAAATGTCTGGATTATAGAGTGAAGAGTATCTGGATTATATAGGGAAGATAACATAGGGAAAGGCAACCCAGCTCCTGGGCGGGAGAGTTGAGGGTAGATGGCAGAATGTGCCAGCCATATCCTGTAACAGGTAGGGACTGAGGGATGCTGGAAGGACCTGGTGGCAGAGTCTGCCTTGATATGCTAAATAGGCATTTCAGTTGTTTGTCAGGGGTGGGGATGGGATGAAACTTAACAGCTACCACCCACTCTCTTTGTCCACCTGCATCGATTCTAGAATGAATTTATCCTTCTTATAACTCATAGTCCTTGATTAAATTAATTCCTGGAAACGACCTATCTGCTTGTCTTAGTCACTAAGCTATCGATTGGCACCCCATCTGTAGGTGTAACATAGAGGTGTTAGCAACCCATCTTGAAACACAATGTTTTCCTGTTTGGTTTGTCTGTAAGAGGAATGATGTTTTCATCATAGCACATCTTGTCCTAAACTCAACTGAATTGTCATCTGTTTCCTGCCTTATAGCAAGATGCCCTGAGAGTACAAGGTGTTCTCAGTCTTTGTCTCTGGTACTTTTCACATCGTCTGGGTCAAGACAGATGCCTCAAATAGCTCAATGACATGGGGTGCCTTGTGACCCAGACTCAGGGCTGTAAGTATCTCCTCATATTCTCTCCAAGCCTACCCTGGGAGGAAGCCAACTGGCCAGTCAAAAGCCCATACCCAATTTAAGGTGACTTTCAACTAAAAATGTTATTACAAAGGATTTTAGAAAAAATGACTTAGATTCAAGAGAAAGAACTTGAAATCCATTTGCATGTAATTGTGTTATTAGACCATAATTTAAAACAACACAGTGCTTGATAGGTTGAAAAGTATCTTTATTAGGTGCTCCAATGTGCCTTTGATAAATTTGTTTTTGTTCTTGGTCTTGCAAACTGCTCCATTCTGCATCCTGGTGAGCTGTCATTTTGGCAAGTGAGGTCTTCTTTTCTTTGTCAACCTGGGGGTCACCAGCGACTCTGGTTATAAATCTCTAGAGTGGGGTGGAGTAGAATGTGGATGAAGACAATTTTTCTCTACTCTTCCTGGAATCAAATCCTTCCAATCTTCTCTAATGCATCATATAAACAATTAAGCTAGAAGATAATTGCCTGTTACATGTATTTATTTATAAAGTGTGTGTGTGTGTATGTGCATGCACACGTGACATAGAGTGTGTATTTAGAAGTCAGAAGACAGCTTGCAGGAGTTGGTTCTCTAATTTTACCAAATGGATTCTTGGATAGAACTCAGGCTCTTAGGTTTGGCAGTAAGTGGTTTACCTACTGAGCCATCTCGCTGGCCTGAAGATAGTTTTGCAAAGGGTTCAGACTTCAGACAAGGTTATATCTATGTTTAACAACTTTTCTTCAGAATGGCTTGGCTGTGTGGTTCCCTCTCTTCCCTCCATATCAGCCGTTTTTCTTTCCCATGCCCCACCCTCACCAAGTATCTTTTTCTCTGACCTCCCAAATTCTGACCCTGTGAATCTCTTTTATTTTCTGGAAACACACCCTTTACCCATTTTTCCTTTCTAACCTTCATCTCAGTAGGATACTGCTTCAATACAGTAGACTCTTTCTTATTCAAAAGAGATGCTGTGGGTTCAGATCTTTTAAATAGAGGTACAGGACATTCTAATCCACTGCAGTCTCCCTGTTAGAGAAAAGTCTAGTGAGTTTCTTCCCAAGTTTTCATGTGGTGCCAGTGCACAGTCCCACAGTCAAAACATCTTCCTTCTTGAGAATGGTCACATCTCTTATGGAGAGAGAATGGTCGCCCATTCTATTAAAAACAGAAAGCTCAGACATCATTGTCTGGAACTGTGACACGTTTCTGGGCTTGGATAAAACCTCTGCTAGACACAAATAATTTTCTCTTTATTTTCCAGGAAGGATGACCCAATCCGAATTATGTTTCCAAAAATTTCAAGTCCTTTATTTTTTCCACAGCAAACCCTGTCACCACCCCAAGGGAATGGGACAATTGATGCTACCACAAGACTAAGAAAATGGAACTGGAGGGAAGTTAAGCAAAATTGCCAAGCATTGACTCGTGCAGTGTCACTGCTCTATTTGGCCGCGTGAACTTGGGAGAGAGGAGACTGAAGAGGAGACCGGACTAAAGTCTCATGCAATAGCCAACTTTATTCAGGGCATTAGATGATTTATATTCCGAGGGCATTCTGAGGGTTAGGCAAGGTCCTGTGTGGAAAGTTCACTTGAGTTCGGGTTGTGTACAGCCACAGGGACAAGGTGGCATGATTTTAGGTTTTCAGAGTCAGGAGGGCATCTTTCTGAATAACAGTGGGTAAAAATATGGCTAATCTAAAGTAAAACTCACTCCAATTATTACACCTTGGAGGCATGAAAACATTTCAAGAATCAGTGTTATGGAAGAATAGAGGTTAACAAAACTCTTTTCTTGTTTTCTTGGAGTTTTCTCACAGCCCTCAGCAATCTCCTCACACAGCTTCATTCATGGACCATGTTCTAACATCATAGGACCTACATACTCTACTCATAAGTACTAATTGTGTACTTGGCAAGGGATTTACTGGCACCTGTGAGGAAACAGCTGATGGTAAATAATTAATTTATTTGTTGATATCATAATGGTAAATGATTAAATCTATCATTAAATCATCAGTTGATCTCATTTATGCATTTCCTTCTCTATACTTCTTTCCTAAATTATTAGAGCAGTGTTAAGCTTATTTAAAAGGTCTTGATTTAGAAGACCCCGGAAGTAAGTCTTCATCTCCTACACTTCAAGTTGGATGTTTCTGAGAACAACAAAGCCTGAATACTCCCTGTGTAGTAACTGCTAGGTTACTGCAGCTTCCCTAGAACTGACGTTTGTAATGTGTGCAGTATGTTCAACTGTCTCCTCCACTGATGCTGTGCCTTGCACATTAGAAACTCAGTAAATGGTCTGAATTACAAATATGACTTTATTGAAAGCATGGTACAACTCAAACTTTCCAAAGTCCAGTCTGGGCTCCTAGTTAGAAGCTCTGATGAGAGCCTGAAAATGAGCTCTGCACCATGAGAAACATAAAGTGGGAAAACAAGAATTTCATCTACCCTTAACTCCCCCCTTCCCCCATGGCCAGGCTCAGGAGCATGCTAACTCTGGATTCTCTCAGCTGTCCCTGCCTCTGGCTATGCTCTCCTTTTGATCTACAACAAACTTTCTCCTCCACTATACCTAGGAGCAATCGAGTCCTTCCTTTTTTTTTATTTCTTTCATTCTAGTATTTTTTTTTTTGCCATAGAAGGCAAATCGTAAGTTACTTTTTTTCTAAAATATTTTCTATAATCAAAGGCAGAGTTTTTCTTCTTTTAAGCCAAATACTGTCTCCATTTCCTCTACCAAGTCATCATCGACAACTTTCTTCTTGTATTTTTTGTTACCTTGGAAGTATTTATTGACTATAGCCATGTCTCTTTGAGCCCCGTCTCTTTATAATTTCACTTTTGGAAGCTCTTTACATTTCAGCCCATCTGACTGTAGAGTTATTATGAGTTGTCCTTTTGCATTCCAAGGAGGTGGTTACTATATGCTGCAGTAGAGTCAGGACCGTTTTGCAATTATGTACAACCATGTGTCCTCTTATGACTAAGGCTTAAGTTTAATAGCACCTCAGACCAGCCAGAAACCACTAGGCTATGGAGGCAAGACAATCAGCATGTATCGCTGGGACTTGCCTACCAGACAGTGGGAGAAGAGGACAAGGGGGAGGCATATCAGGACCTTCTGTGTATTGTGCACATTGCTGGCTTCTTCTGATGTTTTGGTGACAGCCAGGCACAGTATTGGGAACCGTGGAGTTGGTGCTTATTGAAACTTTGGTGGCCTCCTAAATCTGAACCTTCTACCTGGGTAGTCATGGGCTGACCTCTGTTGTCAGGTTAGCTGAATTACATTGTTCTCTGCCACAAGCACCATCCCAGGTTGCTGTACTTTGCATGTATCTGAAAGGAAGTTCATGTGCTGAAAACTTAAGTCCCATATTCTGGTGTTAATGGTGTTCAGACTCCAGGCTTTGAAGCCAGTCAGTACTAGATATTTGTGATTGATATTAGTATTTACAATGATGAGCAAGACCAAAGTGAAAGGATGCTCTGGGTTATGTGTGTTAGACCCTCCTTAATGCTCCAATGATGTGAGCAACTTGTTATGTAGGTCACAAGGTCTGGGCTCCTATGACAGTGTTTGTAGCTTCACAAGAAGAAGAGATCTGAGGTGGTATCCTTGCTCAGTGATGCCTTCCACTAAAGATACTGGATTTCTCAAGTTCTAGCCCATAAACTACTTGTACTTCTATTTTTTGTTGTTGTTATTTAGGTTTGTTTTATTTTATATGTTTGAGTGTTTTACCTATGTATCTGTGCATGTGTGTTTCCCACAGAGGTCAGAAGAGGGCATTGCATCCCCTGGAACTGGAGTTATGGATAATTAAAATCACCTTGTGGGGGCCAGGCACTGAAGCTGGGTCCTCTGCTAGAGGGATAAATACTTTTAGCCACCTCTCTAGTCTCTAGATTTGCATTCTTAATAAATGATCGAGCGTGTGGTATAGTCTGGAACTTCTCTGCACCTGACATTTGAAAATAGACTCACATTCCCTAAGCTTTTCCTGGGTTTGATTTGATCATAACACTAGAACCCATGATAGGATTAATGCCTTACAAAAGAAAAGACCTGGGACCTTTCTGTCTCTCTGTGATGGATAGAAATGCATTGCATCAGTGTAGTGCTGGTAAATGTTTTGCAATAGGCTTTTCAGAAAGCTTTTTAAATACACACTCCCTCATACATTCATTCTGTCCTTATCGGTGTACCCAATGTGTACTATACAGCCCATTAAGCCATAAATAAATAATATTCTTTATTATAAAGTCTGTATTATCAGTTGATTTTCACATACTCATAATGTTTTGTCTGGGCATTCTTTTTACTGATTGGTCCTTTGATCCTATATTACAGTTTCCAGTCCTACATTACTATGGGATTCCTGTGTGCAAATGTGTGTTTCTCTACATCTGTTTATGTTTCATGCACCTTTTTATTGGCTCCTTTCTCCCCATTGTTTGTTTGTTTGTTTCATTCTGGCTTGTTTTTGTTTTACGTTATTTCATTTTTAGATGCCTGCTTGTTTTCTTATGAGGGAAATAGAAAAGGTGTGGATTTGGGAAGTTGGGGAAGATGTGGAAAGAGTTGAAAGAGGAAAAACATATTTAGAACATATTGTGAGAAAAACATTTATTTTCAGTTTTAAAAAAAATGATCCTGTGTTGCCAATTGATTTCACTGACTACTGTGACTGAGGTCCTTGTCCTTGTGTCGTCAATCCATGTGTACAATTGATGAATCTGTTTAGGCCCTCTGTGAAAAGTGATTGATATTTATATTTACATCAACAAATAAGACCAGGGTGAAAGGAAGCAGTGGGTGTGTGCACCAGATCCTCACTGATGTCCCAATGCTGTGAGCAGCTCCTTGCACCAAGTACTAAGAGAATAGTCCTCAAGTTTCTGTGTTATTCACATTTTAATGGCAACAGACACGTGTATGTTCAGTCTACATTATTACCACTCTGTCCATCACTTTCTCAAGTATGGTTGACACAAAAAAAAGAATAAATCTTAGTGATAGCTGCCACAACTATTGATATCATGTCACCAAATGCTGAGCAGTAAAAGGATGCAAAATAACATTTTTTCACATGTTATTGCTATTGCAGTGACACAGCAGCCGAGGAAACCCCAAACGTAAGTGTAGCAGAAAAGAATGGAGCAGAAGATAATTAGGCTGTGAAGAGTTTTGAGTAATTCATTACATGGTAAGTTTGCATGACTAAATCTTACAAAAATGCTTTTTTGCCCCTATGAAATTCCTGAAAAGCTAAAAAATCAGTCAGGTCTTCTGATCCAGTACAAGTGGGCTCTAGCTCTCTGGTGGCCACATCTTGTAAATAATAAAGAAGACGTTATTAGGAGGAAAAATTAGAGCTGAAATGGCCTGGAAAAAAATCAGCCTGTTCAATATAGGGCCTGCAAAGTGTGGGCTCAAAATACATTGTGCTTTGAGTAGGAGACTGCACAGTAGTTTCTGATCTATGTACAGGGATCCTGGGGTATGACTTGCTGAGAGCATTTCAAGCAAACATGGGTCCACTGTGCGGGGGGGATTTGCTAGCGAATGGCATCTGATTACAGTGGGCTCTTAAATGCCAGGTCAGCTTCTGTTGCCATGTTAGTGCTTGTAAGGTGTGTTTGTGGAAGTGGAGGAAATGAGAAAGAAAATGGCAGTGACTTGGGAAGCTGCATCATATGTGTAAATGCTCTAGGACCAGAAGGCAATTCTAGGCTTCTGAGGATGCGCGGCTACTCCTCAGAGAGAGTGGTTTTTTTTCCCCTGAGTATTCAGAAGCATGTCGGTTGAGGGTGAGCATGGAAGAGACACAGCTTCAGGTCAGAAATGAAGCTTCAGCCTTGTGATTATGCAGGGAGAGGGAAAAGTTGAAATCAACTCCATCTGGGAAGGAATTATAATCACTAGGAACAGTTAACATTTACTGATTTACTGCATATTTATCATATGCTAAGCATTTGACATGCATAATTTTACTTAAACTTTACAACCACCATATGAAACAGATTCTTTTCTCTCTGCTTTTCAAACAGGAGAACACATGAGGAAATAGATGAGGTACCATCCATGAGAAAAGGGAAGATAGGATTTCATAGAAATCGTGAACCTTTAGGTCCCCAATAGTCACAAGTACATGGTATTTTGCAATAGTTCCCCATGTCCTACGACTATGAACAGGGTTGTATTTTACCAGTTAAATGAGACAGAAAAACGAAGAGCGGGGGGAGAGTTGTGCTCAGTTCTCTGGACTATTTACAAAAAGAAGTTAAGCCAGTCAACTCTACTACCATTAAAAACTGGGTCAAATCAGGTGTGGTGAGGTATGTCTGTAATTCTGCATGTAGAAGGCAGCTATAGAGGATTCATGAGTAAGAAGTTAACTTAGGCTATATAGTAAGTTTAAGGCTAACCTGGGCTACATTATGATGACTTACTTCAAAACATCAGCAACATAAACCCAACAAGCCCAGACAGTATTATCACTGTTGTGGAGTGAGTATTTGTATCCTTTCTGATGTGTTAACATCCTAGCTGATGTGTTGACATCCTAGTCCCCCCAACATTGGAGACAGAAACTTTGCAAGCTAAGTAGGGTTTGAGTTGATATTGAATGTGGGACCTCATGATAGAACTAGTACCTTTAGAAAAGAGATTTGAGGTCTCCGCCGGAGCCAGTAGGCAAGGAAGGCTCACCTTCCCGTCTGAGCCTGACCTCCATTCTGCTGTAAACCGACTTTGTGACCAGAACCATGGTCCCAACTCCATGACAAGGAGCGACCATCTGAGCCTGGAATCCACTGGCACCTGGAAAACTGATCACCAGAGACACAGTGCCAACTATACCAATTGGAGGAAAAGATGGGTAGACAACCAGGTAAGAACATACTGAACAACACAAAGAACAGCATGGCACCACCAAAAACCAGTGGCTCCACAGCAGCAAGACTTGAACACCCCAACAGAGATGAAGCAGAAGAAGATGACCGAAAAATAACTTTAGGAAAATGTTTGAGTTCCTTAAAGGAGAAATGAAAAAAAATCCCTCAGATAAGTGGAGGAAAAGACAAACAAAAATTGGAAGAAATCAACAAATACCTTAAAGAAAACCAAGAAAAAGCAATCAAACAGATGAAAGAAACGATTCAAGATGTGAAAACAGAAATTAAGACAACAAAGAAAACACAAACCAAGGGAATTCTGGAAATGGAAACTATGGGTAAATGATCAGGAACCACAAATGCAAGCATAAACAACAGAATACAACAGATGAAATAAAGAATCTCAGGTGCTGAAGATACAATAGAGGAAATAGATTTATTGGTCATAGAAAATGTTAAGTCTAACAAAAGCTTAACAGAAAATATCCAGGAGACATGGGACACCATGAAAAGACCAAACCTAAGAATAATAGGGATAGAAGAAGGAGAAGTCCAATTCAAGCCACAAAAATTATATTCAACAAAAATAGAAGAAAACTTTCCCAACCTAAAGAAGGATATGCCTATGAAGGTGCAAGAAGCTTACAGAACACCAAATAGACTGGATCAGAGAAAAAGTCCTCTAGCCACATAATAATCAAAACACTAAATATACAGAATAAAGAAAGAATATTAAGAGCTGCAAAGAAAAAAGGCCAAGTAATGTACAAAGGCAGACCTATTAGAATTACACCTTACTTCTTAATGGAAACAATGAAAGCTGGAATGTCTTGGTCAAGTATTATACAGTTACTAAGAGACCACGGATGCCAGCCCAGACCATTATACTAAGCATGGCTTTCAATTACAATAGATGAAGAAAACAAGATATTCCATGACCAAACCAGATTTAAGCAAAACCTAGCTACAAATTCATCCCTACACAAAGTACTAGGAGGAAAACTACAACCCAAGGGAGTCAGCCACACCCACAAAATAAGGACAATAGATGATCTCATAGCAGCAAACCCCAAAGAAGGGAAAAGCACACACAATAACATCACCTACAGTGTAAACTAATATGAAAGGAACTAGCAATCACTGGCCATTAATATCCCTTAATGTAAATGGGATCAACTCACCTATAAAAAGACACAAGCTAACAGATTGGATATGAAAACAGAATTCATCCTTCAGCTGCATACATGAAACACACCTCAACCTCAAAGACAGTCATCACCTCAGAGTAAAGGATTGGGAAAAAAATTACCAATCAAATGGGCCCAAGAAACAAGCTGGGGTAGCTATCCTAATATCTAACAAAATAGACTTCAAACTATGATCAATCTAAAGAGACAAAGAAGGACATTTCATGTTGGCCACAGGAAAAAGTCATCAAGAAGAAATCTCAATACTAAAGGGCCCCCTCATATGTAAAAGAAACACTTCTAAAACTTAAATCACACATTAAACCCTACGTACTAATAGCGGGAGACTTCAACATTTCACTCTTACCTTTGGACAGGTCTGCCAGACAGAAACTTAACAGAGAAATAAGGGAACTAACATGTGTTATGGCTCAAATGGACTTAACAGATATCTATAGAACATTCCATCCAAACATAAAAGAATATACCTTCTTCTCAGCATCCCGTGGAACCTTCTCAAAAATTGACCACATACTCGGTGACAAAGTAAACCTCAACAGATACAAAAAATTGGAATAACCCCATGTATCTTATCTGATCACCATGGCTTAAAATTAGAATTCAACACCAAAACTAATTTCAGAAAACCCACAAATGCATGGAAATTGCATAATGCTCACCTGAATCACCAATCAATAGAGGAAGAAATAAGAAAGAAGTTAAAGATTCCTAAAATTCCATGAAAATGATTACACAAGATAACCAAATTTATGGGATACTATGAAATCAGTGTTAAAAGGGAAGTTCATAGCACTAAGTGTGCTAAATAAAGATGTTGGAAAAATCCTACACTAGTGAGTTAAAAGAACACAAAGAAAGTCCTAGAACAAAAAGAAACAAACTCACCCAGGAGGACTACATGACAGGAAACAATCAAATTGAGAAATCAACTAACAAAATAGAAAAAAGGAAACAATACAAAAATAAATGAGACGAAGAATTGATTCTTTGAGAACATCAACAAAATAGACAAACTTTTATCCGAACTAACCAAAAGGCAGAGAGAGAACATCCAAATTAACAATCTCAGAGAAGAAAAGGGGGACATAACAACAGACATAGAGGAAATCCAGAGAATCAAGTTATACTTCAAAAACCTGTACTCCACAAAATTGGAAAACTTAAAGGAAATGGACAATTTTCTGAATAAATATCACTTACCAAAATTAAATCAAGATCAGATAAGCAAATTAAATAGACTATAACTGCTACAGAAATAGAAACGGTCATGAAAAGTCTCCGAACCAACCAACCAACCAACCAAACAAACAAACAAAAAAACCCAGGACCAGATGGCTTTAGTGCAGAATTCTACAATATTATAAGAAGAACTAATACCAATACTCCTCAAAGTGTTCCACATAATAGAAATAGAAGGAACATTGCCAAACTCTTTCTCCAAGGCTACAATGACCCTGGCACCCAAGCCACACAGACATTACTAAGAAAGAGAATTCTGTTGTTGCTGGCAGTGATTGTCATTTCTGTTCATGCTGCTATAATAAACTGCCATTTACTGGATTACTCAAAAATAGACATTTTCTTCTCATGGTTCTGGAGGTGGGAGAGTTCCAAGATCAAGGCACTGAAGGTGTCTAGGGGACACTGAGCATAGAAATCTCAAGTCTTTTTTCTTTTTTTAATTGTTTTTTATTGAGCTATACATTTTCTTCACTACCTTCCTTTCCTTGTTCTACCCTCTCCCGGGACCCTCACACTCCCAATTTTCTCAGGAGGTCTTGTCTTTTTCACTTTCCTATGTAGATTCATGTATGTCTCTCTTAGGGTCTTCTTTGTTGTCTAGTTTCTCTGAGGTTGTGGCCTATAGACATGGCGGTATATATGGATCTATTTGTATTCTTCTACATGTTGCTATCCAGTTATGCCAGCACCATTTGCTGAATATGCTTTCTTTTTTTTTTCCATTTTATATTTTTTGCTTCTTTGTAAAAAATCAGGTGTTTGTAGGTGTGTGGATTGATATCTGGGTCTTTGATTTGATTCCATTGGTCCTCCTGTCTGTTTTTATGCCAAAGCCAGGCTGTTTTCAGTACTGTAGTGCTATAGTAGAGCTTGAAGTCCAGGATTGTGATGCCTCCAGAATTTCTTTTGTTGTACAGGATTGTTTTGGCTATCCTGGGTTTTTTGTTTTTGCATATAAAGATGAGTCCAGGAACTCAGATGCCAAGACTGAGACCAATAATTCTCCCAGCTCGAGTTCCTAAATACTCTTAATCATTTGCCTTCGTTTTTTGAGACAGGGTTTCTCTGTAGTTATAGGTGCCTATCCTGGAACTAGCTCTTGTAGACCAGGCTGGCCTCAAACTCACAGAAATCTGCCTGCCTCTGCCTCCCAAGTGCTGGGATTAAAGGTGTACGCCACCACTGCCCAGCCGTAGGACATATTTTATCCATAAATTCACTGAGAGAAATAGAGGAAGTTAATATATAACTGGGGTAATAAAAAGAATATGGTTGCAGCACCTTTGCCATCTTCAAGGTGATAGGGTTCATGGTATCAACAAAGGATACAGAAAATATTGAATCCAAATCACCAATTAAGGACAGCACAAGACCAAACCCTGCAGGACATGAATGGCTTGGATGGATGGATTGTCTGTTTCCATTATGCACTTTTGTTACTAGGGGAGCTTTCTATAGTGGCTGCATGGTCCACTGTGCCTTTACTCCATGTGCTAGAACAAACTCCCATAGCTTCTTACTCCACCTTCAGTCCTACAGTCAGAAATCATCTTCCTCGTAATAGTTAACCCTGAATGCAATTCTACCAGGAAGGGTGAAGGGGAAAGGGGGCACTCTTATTAACATCATGCATTATGTCTTTAAAATTCATCTTCAGAACTCCAAGTCTCTTGTTCTTCTAGGAAATGAGTGAGGCCTACAGTCCTCTTGGTATTTTGGTGTCTGGTTGAATTAGTAACTTTTGGTCAATGGCTCATAGGGCAGGTGGTGATTTCTGTGTAGCTCCTGCTTGTCTTCTGGTAACTTTCTTCACAGACCATCCCCATTCAGAACTCAGACACAAGCCTCATGGAGAAGCCATGTGTAGGTGATGGCTCATAGCTTAGTTAGCCAGACTTCAATTCACCTAGCCAAGCAAGTGACTGACGATGACATCTTGGAAGTCATTCCCCTTGTCCTGGCTCTCCCACTTCTCAACTGTGCACATCTTTTGGGTAAAGAACCCAGACACTGTAGAAAGTTAAAAAGCTGTCCTTGCTATCTGCTTTCCCAAATCCCACCCTAAGAAATCTGCAAACAAAATAAAATGCCCATGGTTTTATGTTAGTAAATTTCAATCGTTTGTTTCCACATTAAGATAACAGGAGCATAAGCCAAGCAACATTTCTACAAACATGAACACCATAATATCTAACATATGTGAAAACCACTAAAACAGCAGTTCTCTATACAGTCAGAGGCAAGAATTTTTCTTTTTTAGCTCCCAGTGGAGACTCCATGAAGAATTGCTCACACCCACCTTTAAAGATTCTGAATTAGAGTTTTAGAACACATCTGGGGGATAAGTCTGCATCTTATTATTCCATGTGCTCCTGAATCAGAGTGCTTTGGGTACAGAATGTTCTAGGGCTCCATTTCTATCTTCTTGTTTCCACCCGAGTCTTTTGGTGTTGGGGTGCATCATGGTAGCAAGAATTCAGGGTGCTACATTTATGTGTCCCGTGGCAACATGAAGCAAGGCAATCATCACACCCGAGCCCTGATCAAATGCAGAGCCATGTGGCTCAACTCTGTCGTTACTTTCCAGAGGCTGCTGTGAGTGAGATTGCTGAGACCCAAAGGAACCTTTTTCCTTTTCCTGAGGAACTCATACCCAGGCAAGTATGTCAGAGTAGCTGTGGTTGGAAATTGTTCTGGGGGATAGGAGCTTTCTCTTTTCAGACTTCCAAGAGGATATAAACAACAGGAAGAGTTGCAGAACATGCCCAGTGTCTGTAGAGGTATAACAATCAAAATGGATTGCTTTGATCTGTATTCAATTTCCTGATGACATTAATTTCACCCTTAAAAAAGGGGATTGAAAGGATGAGAAAGTGGGTGCATCCGTGGTCTTGCTTATATGCAAAATGCTTCATTAGCCGCTGGTCCAAAGTGGCTTTACTTGTCAATACCAGAACTGGTTATTTTCCTTGCTTATTTGATTACTTTGTTCTAAAGAATTACTCACTGGATGAAGTAGCTGCATTTATATAATACTGTTACCATCTGGGGCAGACATATTATTAATTATACATGTAAGCAAGCATTAAAAATATATAAATTAAACATTTAGAACATCTACACTCCAAAACATCTTCAAGAAGTATTGCTTTCACACCCAGAGTTCTTACCATAATTACAGAAATACAGACAAGTATGTTAATGTAATTAGAAGCAAATGATGCATCTTCTGGAAAACACTCATTAATTGCAGGATTTTTCTAGAAAGAAAGACCTGTGAACCAGAGATGAGGGTTCTGAGTCATCGTTTTCCTCCTTTTCAGGAACTATAATGGCTGAAGAAGGAAGAAAGTCCTTCCCCTTCCCTTATGAGGATTTACGTTGGGCAATAGACTTACACTTGCTTTCCTGACATACTGATCAGCAGAACCACCATTCACTCCAATGTGTTCTCGTCTAGATGATGATGATGATGATGATGATATATATATATATCATATGTATATGATATATATATATCAATATATATAAATAATTTGGTTACTACATTCCAAAGTTCAGAGGAGGAAACCTCAAGAACCAATCCCTTCTTCCTCCCTGTTCACGCCAATTCCTGGCCACAACCTGGTTTCCTCCATCAGGGGTGAACCAGAATCAATTAAATCTATATTGACTTTCGTTTTCACTATAAAACTAAATGACTTGCAATTAAAGCTCAGCCCGTCTCATTTGTGTGAATTAAACATCTGTGCTTTGGGTAGACAATGTTCTAAGGCTTTTATTGATTGCTTTCTTTTATTGGCATGGATTCTGCAAACATTATCAGAAATTATTAGGAGCTGATTTTAAATATTGTGCTCTAGCATGGCATATTAGTAGTCCCTTTCTGCTCCTGTACTGAAACAGCAGAGAGAGGCAGATGCTTGTGAACAGAAGGAGGTTACTTTAGTTGTCAGTTCCTAGAGGTTCAAGGTTCTGGAACCCACACTGTCTTGCCTCTGCTGAGGGTTCTCTTGACTACATCACTTCATGACAGATGGCAATGGTGGGAGTGCATGAGAGAGTAGGAGGTCACACAATGAGGCAGGAAGCCATAGAATCTGGGTGGAGTCAGGCAGTAGGGCTCCTTTAGTAGTATATATTAATTGAGCAAAGTAAGTGCATTGGCTATGATGTTTCCATACATGCATTTAATGACCTTAGATAGTAGCCATCCTCCCTGTTACTCCTTGTCCCCTACCTCTTCCTTTCCCTCTCCACATACTCAGTGGTCCACATTTTACTATTACGTCCTAACACGTCTCCTGCTTTTGTGTGGGAGGTCCTTCTGTCTGTATGTTGCTTTTATTGGTTAATGAATAAAGAACTGCTTTGAGCCTATGGCAGGGAAAACAGAACTAGGCAGGAAAAGCTAGGCTATATGCTGGGAGAAAGAGGGCAGAGTCAGAGAGATGCCATGGAGCCACCAGAGTCAGACATGCCAAAACTTTGCCGGTAAGCCACTGCCACATGGTGATACAGAGATTAATGGAAATGGTTTAAATTAATATGTAAAAGTTAGCCAATAAGAAGCTAGAGTGAATGGGCCAAGCAGTGATAAATAATACAGTTTCTGTGTGATTATTTTGGGTCTAAGCTAGTCGGATGGCCAGGAACCAACAAGCGGCTCCCCCTCCAACACTGCTTAGAACAGGACTGTATAAATAACTTTGCTAGAAGACATTTCTGGGACAAACTATGACTGCTTTCTCCTTGCCCATGAGAACTTTAGCAATGGTAAATTTAAAAAAATAATGGTTTGTTTTGTTTTGTGGGGGAAGTTTCAACATGGGACAACATTCAGACTTTGCTGTAGTGACTGCTTAGTGCTCTTTTCCAGGTCTCCAGTGAGAGAGAGAGAGAGAGAGAGAGAGAGAGAGAGAGAGAGAGGAGGGAGAGAGGGATAGAGAAAAAGGGAAAGAGAGTTCCTCCAATGGAGCAACAGAATGATGAAAATGTGCTATTTTATGGGGGAAGGAGTGAGTTGAAAGTTACAGAAAGGCAAGCACTAGCAAAGCAGTTGTAATTGTTAAGATATTCCTGCTACTAAAGCAAGCTTTTTGCTCTGCATTAGAACATTGGGAAAGGTGCCTTGGGGTCAAGATCTTACCCACTGAAGGCTCAATCTTGTGAAAATAAAAATTCATTGGAAAGTAGAGTCTAAAGTGAGACTATTTCTGAAGGGGCTTCCTGCTGATAAACAACCACCTAACCACCTATTTTTTTTTTTTTTTGTCTAGAGTATAAAAACAGAGGTTAATGTAACTGTGTTTCAGGGGGTGGGCAGGCTATGTCTCAAGTTGGAAAAAGAACCTGGTAGCATATTCTACATGGTACTAATTTTGCATTTATGAAATTTATGCAAGACTGAGGACTATGGAGGCTTGCATTGAACTTCCAGAGAGCTGCAGAGGCCAAGCAATGTGTGGTAGAGTAGAGTTTAGCGAAGAATTAAAGAGGCCCTTGTATGAAGTCATGGCTGTGAAGCTTAAGCTGCAAGGGAGACACCAGGACTTTGGAGAGCTGGGTCTACATGTTATTTACTAAGAAGTCTGGTGCACAGAGTATAGGCAGTCTAAGAGAGAGATATGTGCTTCAGGTGATGAAACTGGAGGGTCCAGGCTACTCAAGCACGTTGGATCCTAGAGGTCTCTATCTGGAAACCCAGATGCTAGTCATGAAACTTTAGGATTTGGCTTTTGCTCTACTAGGCTTCAGCTTTGCTTTGGTCTAATCTTTCTTTGCTACTGTTGCTCCCCCCATTCCTGCATTTTCAACTGAAAATATATTTTTTCTATGCCTCTTTATGTATGTAATTTCCTTCTGCAAATATATAACTTACCTTTTTATTTTATAAGGCTCACAATTAAGAAATTGCTTCATGTCTCAGAAGAACAGAAGTGACTATAGATTTTGTCTTAATACATGATTGCATTGTTAAAGAGTATAGAGATTTTTGGGGTTGGAATGACTGCATTTTATACTATGATATGACTATCATTTTATAGACAGAATCTGCAGCAGAATGTTCTTGTGGTTTGAATGTGAAATGCCCCCCATAGACTCATATGTGTTTTAAAAAGGATTTTATTTTTAACTATGTACACATGTGTGTTTATCAGCATGAATGTGGGTACCAGTGCAGGCCAGAGGAGTTGGATCCCCCTGAGCCGGTGTTACAGAGGTGATTGAGACATCTGATGTGGGTGCTAGGCCCCAAACTTGGGCCTTCTGCAAGATGACAGTCTTTACCACCTAGCCATCTCTCCTGCCAAGGGTCACGTGTTTAAGCAGTAGGTACCCAGCTGGTGGTCCTGTTTTTGGAAGACTCTGGAACCTTTAGGAGGTGCAGCCTCCATGGAGGAAATGAATCCCTGGAGGCAGCCTTGAGTTTTTAGAGCCTTCCTCCACTTCTGGCCTGCTCCCTGCTTCCTTACTGTGGACCCAGTGTGACCCAGCTCCTTGTGCTTCTGTTCCTAACCTTCTCTGCCGCGATGCACAGTGTCCCCTCACATCACACATCTTTGTGCTACGAAATCCTGCGGTACCACAATGGCTACATCATTCAAGTTCCATGTAGAGTGAACGCTCCGTCTGTAGTTAGGTCTCATGAGAAAGTGGACAGCAACCAGGAAATAAACTTACCAAATAGAATCAGATGCTAAATGCTATCCTGGTAGGAAGCAGGTTAGTGGAGCTTCTAAGCAATCAGAGGACAGTGTCTGAAAGACTTGGATCTTTCCTCACAAAGTAGACTCCCTACCAAATGCCTCAAAGCTTCACAAGGTGAGTTTTCTCATTTGAGTGATGGTCTTCAGTATTCTAAAATATCTGTCAAGCTGTTTGCCCTACTTATTCCTAGAAAAATTTGAGTGATGTAATTTCTCATCATGTGAAGAGTGATGGCTGCATTCTCCATGGCGGCACACACTGTGTTAGCGCCTGCTCACACCTGCCTTGTGTTGGCCTCTGAGGCATGACAGTGAGCAGGGACTGTGTATTCCTGTTGCTGTGGCTCTAATGTCTGTTCTAGCACCAGGCCAGGATAGTGAACGAGGTGCATGTGTTGAGGAACTTGTAACTCCTATTTAGAGAGACTTGGTAGATGACACAAAGCTGAACAGTATAGCATCTCCTCTGTGGAGTTGAAATGCAATATCAGCCTCAATAGTTTAAAGATGGGTATTGAGCGAGAGAGTGCTCTATGTGAGTGTCATGTTGTCTATGATAAGCATGTGGTAATACTAGTAATAGCTCTGTCATAAGAGGAAGCAGACAGGCAGGGTTGGGAATGCTGCTATTCCTGGCTACTCAGAAGACTGAAGCAGAAGGATCATTTGAGCTTAGGAGTCTGAGATGAACACCTGGGCCACAAAGTGAGATAAATAAGCAAACAAGAAGAGAAAGAGAGAGAGAGAGAGAGAGAGAGAGAGAGAGAGAGAGAGAGAGAGAGAGAGGTGCATATGCATCAGGACTCAGAGGTGTTGTACTTGATTGGTCTGAACTTGATTGCAAAGCTCTGGGTTTCTCTCTGCAGTGGCACAGGGATGGGATAGAAAACGAAGCTGAAATTGAGAGGAACAAGTCATTTGCAAAGCAATCATGACATGACAGAGCTTAAATTGTTTGCAGACAAAGACTAAAGCCTTTCTTAATCATACTGTCCTGCTCTTAAGGAATGTTCATTTTGAACAACTCAATAGCGTCATGGTTTCAGGATAGCCCAGTTCTGACTCTGGGTCTTCTTGCATTCTGGGTCAAATCAGAGAGTGGGAAGCAGTAATGAGTACCATTAGCATTTGAGAAAAGTCATTCCAGTTGTGCAGTGCTTTTCCAGTCTGGGAGACAACACCACGTGATAAGAGCAAGCACTGGGCTGGGCAGTCATATCCATTCCATAGAGTCAGGAGTGGCTAAAACATTTGTAAGGGGGTAGACCTCTCAGAAGTGCTAGAGATAGGTCTCCCTGGGAGACAGAAAGATTACAGTGTCACTGGGCTTTAAGTTATAGAAGAACAGTCATATTTTCTTTTAATCTGAATAAAAAATGGACACGCTTTTGCTCTGTGGCAGAATAGCACCATGGCTCACATCTCAAAATAGTTATTACTGACATGTTTTATGTAGCGTTTATTTTAGCTTGGACACTTAGCGTTTGTTTTTCCTCCAGGAGGTTGGTCTGGCCGTGAGCGTATTGCCACATTTTTCCATCTCCCAGTTTTTGCGTTCCCCAATGTTGCATTTGATCACAGTAGCATACCAGTCACAGGTTGGAAAGATGACACGTGTGCAGGAGTCATTCAGGACATGTGGCATTTTAGATTGACCAACCGCTGCATAATGTGTACATATGCGTCACTAGGAGTCCAGTGCACGGTGGTCTTCATCTGAGAACTGATGGTTGCTCAGACAGCGGTTTTGGTAACCGAATTTTAGTGTTCTTTGAAGGGGCTGAGAATGCCATGCTTGCTGTTCTGAGTGTTGGCAGGGAATGGGGGGTATGGTGTCGGTTGTGGTGATTGGATCCAGAGAGTTTCAGGAGGTACAAGAAGCCTCCAGGTGTGTGGCTGCTGCACAGTGGAAGGGTGTGGAGAAACTCAAGCCCAAAAGCAGTATATTGTTTGTCTATCAAAAATATTCTGCTCCGATTCTGTGGAGCCAGCAATGAAGAAAAGATGTAACTACAGAACTGGGAGCCAGTCATTGTTGCAGTACTGGTGTAAAGGGAAATTATGAATGAATACCTTAGGGATAATACGGGCTGTCCTTTGGGATTACCCTCAGTGAAAGTGTGTTTAATGCTGCCCTCAGCGAGTGTCATGTCTTTACTGATAATTATGCTCATTATTTTAACTTCTCTGCTTAGAGAGGAAATAGTCAATGTGCCACATAATATCGAGACCATGGTATTTGTGAATTTGCAGCTGCACACTCAAATCTATGCATGCAAGATGTGTGACATTTCTTTACTGTGTAGTGATTTACCCTGAACCCACCTCTTGCCCTGTTAGTGATAAACTGGCCATTTCTGGAGAGTAGGATGTTTCCAGCCAATTAGACAATGGTAGCAAGGGTGATTTAAGTGTGACCTCAGCAGATGATAGAAAGAACAGAACCGAGCAAGCTATTGATGTCCCTGGAAGTCACTTTCCGTGTAGCTTCCATGTCTCCTGAGGCGAGGGTAAATTTCCATGCTGAGATTTCAGCCTCCTCAGACCCATTAGTCTGTCTTCTCTGGGGTATGTGCTAGCCAGGACATAGTTCTTTGCTTTCTAATGATGAACTGTCATGCAAAATAACCTTAAAGAGCCCAGCTGGTAAAGTGCTTGCTTGCCTTGCAAGCTTAAGGGCCTGAGTTCCTTTCTCATCACCAATATAAAAGGTCAGGCATATTGGTGCCTGCTTGTAATCCAGTCAAAGGCAAGGTGGAGACTGGTGGAGCCCTGGGGCTCACTGACTGGCCAGCCTAGTGGTTAGTGAGCTCCAGGTCCCAATGGAAGACCCTGTATCATCAAGTAAGGTTGAGAGCAACTGAAGAAGGTAGTTGTTTGACCCCCACATATGTTCTTACTCACACATGTGGTGAAGCACGATTAATAAAAGCTCAGGGTCAGAAATTGGGCTTCAACCTGAAGATCCGTAAAGCAAAACAGCCAGCCATGGGCTCTTACCTGGACCTCTGTCTGAAATGGCAATCCTGTCTCCTGGAATCTCAGAGGGAGACTGCATCTTTGAGAGCTGTTTCCTCCCATTTTATAATCCTCTCTAGGGCTGGGATTAAAGGTGTGTACCACCATCATTAAAGGCACGCACTGCCCAGTTTCTATGGCAACTAGTGTGGCTACTAGGATTAAAGGTGTGTGTCATTATGGCTACTGAAATTAAAGGTGTGTAAGGCTGACCAGTGGAACTGTTTTACTCTCAGATCTTCAGGCAGTCTTTATTTATTAAAATACAACTGAAATGCCACCACAATGAGGTGCTTATGTTCATTGAACATTGAATTGACTTAACAGAGGGATGCACACACGCGCGCGTGCACACACACACACACACACACAGAACATATATATCAGCAGAACAAAATTGCTCTTATCAAATGCTTTGAAGATCAGAAAGTAGAGGACAGATTTTTTTTGTTACTCTTTAGTAATTTTTAAGAATTCAAAATGGAAATTATGCCTGCAGAGTTTTTAAATGAAAGAGATTTGTTCTTCAGAGAACACAATGAGAAATAATATTCTTTTAAAAAATGATACTGATTGAAATCATGAGAATTAATGACTAAATCACTGAATTTGATTAATTTTTCTACGACCTCTTGGAGAAAATGTGAAAATGAAAATGTAAATGTAATTCAATATTCCAAACAATTGATCAGAATGAAAGTGAGAAAGGCATAAAACTGCGACCTTAAACTAAGTAAACTAGATGCAGGAGCGGTTGTTTTATTGTGTATCAGCCTCGGATGTAATTAACTGAAACCCCATTGAATGAGTTTTCATTACTTTTAAGTTAAAAATTCTCTCTATATGAAAGTAATAAATAGCAGTAATGAATATGCTCTTAGACTGCTTAATAACCCAATTAATGAAGATAAATGACTTATGGGTTCATTGAAAAAAGATTTGAATTTTTTTGCTATTTTGATATAGACTAGTAACTTTGATGATCAAGTTGGAAATGCCAGTTACAGAGTGCAAAGACATCAATGGCAAACTGGCCAATGGGTGTCACCATTAGAATGAGTGTTGACACCTATGGGAGATCTGTCCATTTCTGAACTGAGGAGGAGTGAATGGGGGGTAGGCAGGAGGTGGGGGAAGGCAACAGGGAGGGAGGAGGGAGGGGAAACTGTGACTGGTATGTAAAATAAATGAAAAAAAAGAAAAAATTAGAAAATTGGTCACATCATTTTGAGACTGGAAAGGTGGCTCAGAAGTTAAGATGTTCTATTAGAGGACTTGGATTTGGTTCCCAGCACCCATGTCAGATGACTCACAACCACCTGTAATTCCTATGCATCCTCCTTTGGTCTTCCTGTGCACCCACACGCAAGCGGCATATCCTGACACAGACACATACGCTTGCACAGAAAAACTTTAGAGCATTGGTTATGCCAAAGGGAAACGTGAAGTGACTTGAAATCTTGAGACTTGATAGAGGTTTTTTTCTGAACTTGAGAATTCTGAAAATTTAGACCATTGTATCAAAAGGGGTTGTAAAGCTGAAGAAACCTTTCTAAATTTTCAGTGATAACTAGTGGCAATTGGATACCATTGCTCTACTTTATTTTCCCATGGCAGAATGAAGTGTTGGGTGTCTACATCCATAGAAAAACAGAGTTCTCGGGCTGGAGAGATGGCTCAGAGGTTAAGAGCATTGTCTGCTCTTCCAAAGGTCCTGAGTTCAATTCCCAGCAACCACATGGTGGCTCACAACCATCTGTAAAGAGATCTGGTGCCTCTTCTGGCCTTCAGGCATACATGCAGGCAGAATATTGTATACATAATAAATAAATATTAAAAAAAGAAGCTTTAAAAAAGAAAGAAAAACAGAGTTCTCATGCCAAGAATCATGTGAAGAACACAAGCTGACACCATATTACACAGCTGTGAGGTCAGTTGAGAAATGAACACCATGGATATGACTGTGTTGTTTTAAAATGCCTTCCAAAGTCAGTTAATTATAATTTAATTTTTTCTTGTAAAGGAACTTCCCTCATACCCCATCTAATTTGTATTTGTATATCTGTATTTTTTTTTTTAAGGAAAGAGACCACTCACATAGTTGAAGCTGCAGACTTATGAAACCTTAACTCGTCTCTGCCCCTATCTTCGGCTTCTTTCTAGGTCAGAAGTTCTCTATTCTTCCTGTTAGGACTTCTCTCTTCCTGCCAGGAGCAGGTTGTGATTTGTAACTTCAGTGAGGAGGCCAGAAGTCAGCTTCTGCACCAGGACACAATGGTGCCGCTCATCCATAGGCAATGTGTGCCAGGAACCACAGAATGTGGCTGGAACCCATAGGCCGTACCAGCACATTCCTCTGGGAATTGCTATACAATCTCAGAGTTCATCTGTTCTTCCTTGTGTCCTTCCTTGCATCTCTTTTGCTTTAAGGTCATTGTTAAGCCAGATTAGTGTTCACTGAACACAAGCACCTCAAAACCACTGCAGTTGAAGTTTCCTGGGGCAGTTTTTAAGCAGGTAATAGCATATACTGCATATACTGCATTGATATCTGCACAGGGACGGCTCATATCGTGGGCAGGACAACTCAGGGCATTGCAACATTTCCCCTATGCTATGCAGAACATTACACAGTTTAAAATTTGTGAATTATTAAATTCCGGATATTTTCATTTAATGTTTTAGAATTTTAGGTTTTAAAATTTAAATTTATTTTACTTTATGTATATGAATGTTTTGCCTCCATATGTGTGTGTATACCACATGTATGCCTGTTGGATCCACTGGAATAAGGGTTACAGGTTGTTGTGAGCCACCCTATGGGTGCTGGGGTTCCTGTTGCAAGAGCAACAAGAGTTTACCACTGAGACACCTCTCCAGACCCAGTATTTTTGACTGTGGCTAGCAAAGCTCTGGGAAGCAGAACTGTGGATAAGACAGAATTAGTGCAATGATATATTTCTTTCCCCAAGCTCTAGAGACAAGACACATCTTCTGGGTGTGAGGGAGAGAGCGATAAATACCCAGAGATCACAATAAATATCATATTCTTACCTGTCCACCAGTCAGCCTTATGCCACGTCATGTTAATGAATGTGGTCACTGCACCGTGGTACCACCCATTTATTCCTCATCAGAGCAATCGCAAAAGCCAAAATTGAAGTAACAACTGACAGCCTCACTCAGCTACGTGCCTCTCACTTCCTTGATTTTTGGACACTGCTCTGCCTGAGCAGCCCTGTATACAGATGTCAATTTCAAAGGTCTTGAGGTCCCAAGAGGACCATAGGTTATGTGTAGAGATTAGAGAAGGCAGCTCTGGAGATTCCTTGAAAAGGTGTGTCTTTGGTACCTCCTACACTCAGCCCTAAAACTGAACTACCTGAAGGATGCTGTGCATGTTTGAAAGGATTTGGGAAGTCATTAGCCTTAAGAAATTTTCAAGTCTTGATTGTGAGAGTCTGGAGGACCTAGCTTGCTCTGTTCCTTTTCTGACTCCTGACTACCAGCCCCCAGTCTGCATTCTCTCCTCCAGCCAGAGGGATCTGCACACATCTCCTTGCACATGCCTATTGCCTATTAGACATTCTGTCACGTGCTCTTCCCTCCCTCCTGTCCTCCCTCCTGCTGGAGAGACAGACTCTTTTATTACATACGTGCCTGCTGTAAACCTTTCAATCCAGAATCACACTCTGATTTCCTCCTAGCCCCTGGCAAGGCTCCGCATGATCTCCTCAATCTGGTTTTGGCACCAGACTCCAACATGGTCTCATAACAGTTTGTCTAGTTTCCTCATTGCCGGTTTGCAGTGGTGTTTAATTTGTTATTTTGGCATTTCGAGGACTTAGTTCAGGAACCGGTACACAGCAGGGACAGGGCAACAAAAGAGTGAAGAGAAAGAAAACTATGCCAACTAAACTAATTTGGTCAAGTTAATGAAAGACTTACCGAAATGACACTTTCTGAGTCACAGTGTGTGCACTAGAGGTAGCTGTGTGTGCACTGCTTGAGTGAACTATGAGCTATGCTCTGCTCCATTCCTCCAGGGCCACACTCTGTGCTACCCGAGTCAGCTGCCCTAAGCTGTCCATGTGACAGTCTTTTTGGAAGCCTCAGAGGTGGGGCTTGTCTGTATGGTGTCTCCTGCACCATGCTTTGGAAAGAGGATGCACTGGCCCACTTCTTCCTTCCAATACTAGAACTCTACCATGGACAATCCGCCCTCCGTCGTTACCAGACATGTTAGGAAAACCCTCTTCATTATACCTGTTACGTTTCTGAGCTAATACTCTTAAACCAACAGATAGTTTAAGGATCACATAACAAAAAAAAAACCATTTTTTTATCCAGGAAAGAAGTTGATTTCAAAATATTTAAAATGTCGATCACAGCCTGTGGGGAGATAGAGACACAGAAGTGATCAGGACAAACAGTGTTCCCATCATCATCCAGCTGTGGGAGCAGAGTTACAAAATAAATACACAAGACTCCAGCCTTGGGATGGTTCAGCATACGACACTGGACTTTACAAAGGGATACAAGGCACTCATCAAGTATCTCCCGGCTATTACTTCACAGTGTGGCCCAGGATTCTATCTTTCTCCCTGCCTCTTTCAGGTTTCCATTCTCTTCCTCCTCTTTCCCCTTCTCCCTTCTCTCACTGTCCTAGCGGAAATGAGCTGCAGTTCCTGGGACCCAGCCCTTGTCCTGATCAATTCTCTATATGGGGCTGCATTGCTAAGCTGTGATAGTAGATTATACACAGAAGTGCATTTTAGACTTGTGGTATTCTGTAATTTATAACGGGTTTGTCAGGATGTAATTCCTTCATGAGGTGAGGAGTGTCTCACCAGAGAACAACCATATTTACGACTGGCAATCATAGCTGAGAATCGCACCAAGCACTTCTCCGCTGCTCCATGGGGGCAGGCCTGGCCGCCTCTGCGTAGCTACCCACCGTTCTGAGATAAGCCACTGAACAAGGGGGACCTTGGTCAAGTGGGAAACTGGGTGGAGGTTGGTTTGTCCAGTGGTCTGGAATCCAGACTCTTAAAGAGGAGAAGGGAGAGGAGGAGGAAGAGGAGGAGTGAGACGAGGAGGAAGTCTGTGAGGCAGAAGCAAAGAGAGCCTGAAAGCAGCTGTCTCTTCGGCAGAGCAGACTAATCAAGCTGCCCTGTCAGCCTACAAACCAGAAAGCCATCCCGTCCATAGGTTTTTTTTTCTTTCTGAAGATGTCTCATTTTCTACTTTTATTGCTTGATTATTATTAGACACACAACTTGCTCTCCTCCCTCTCCTACACAGGGCATTTTTTTTTCTATCATGCAGATAATCTAGGTATCTGTGGGTAAGTATAGAACTCCAGTATTATTTATGTATGTGTTCCCAGGGTAAGATTCCTTCTTAAATTTACTTTTCATGTGCTCCTGGTGCTCGCATTTCTTAGGTGGTGTGTACCTGCCTTGCTAGACAGGTGTCTCTTCATAGTTACTGCTAAGGGATAACTCCTACATTCCTGGTAACAAATGATAACACTTCTTCTGTCTCCCAGGGGAAAAATGTGGTTTTTCATAATTTGATTGCTGAAGAAGTGGTTGTCATGGCAATAATTTGTGTAACTTTGAACAGCCACAGGGTAGGTGCTGTTAATCTCGCACTTGGGATGCATCAGGAAAGTGCTGCCCAGCGATGAGAAATCACTCAGTGTTTTCTTAGAGGTGGTGTCTTTCCCTGGTTCTCATGACATAATTGATCGAGTCCGCAGAACCTCTGGTGCTTTCTGTGTAGGTTTATTTCAAGTCCTCATGATGCTCCTTTAAGTCAGGAGCCATCTCTCGGCTTGACCTCATGTTCAATTATTTCAGCTGTGGGGGTTGGCACAAGGCACCTGTGAGATTAAAATCTTAGCAACGCGCTGTGGCAATTTAATTGAAAGCACAGACAGTTTTGAGGGCCCACTGTGAGCAGAACACAATGCCATGCCCTGTAGAGGACAAGCGGTGTATGGAAACATGTACTTAGCAAAGCACAAGAGGCGAAAATTTGAAAATAAGCCTTGTTTGACATTGTGATGGATTCAGAATGATAGCTCTGTTTGAATTTGCTGCACAAATAACACAAAAGTAAGGTTTGAGTACGAGGCTCTAAAGCACAGGCAACTTTTCCAGAGCCCCTTTTTCGTTTATTTTCTTATGGTTCTCCACGGGAAAGAGAGGCAACTATTGCCCTCTGTGAGAGAGGCTGTAGGCTCCTCCTTTAAGTTGACGAAAACTCTTTGGGATTCATGTTCCTATTTGTGAAATAAGGTTCAAAACCAGATACTTTAGAGATGGCCTTCGGGTATACATAAGTGAACATACACTGAATGTTTCTGTTAGTGCAGTGTAGGATACTCAGCAATACTGACATTGCTACTCCACAATGATGCTTTGTCCAGGTATTTATCTGGCACCTCTTAGTTTCAGGAGTTAGTACAGTGTTGAGTCTTTTTAGATATTGATTTCCTGTGTTAATTTATAAAGTAGCAGTTTTTTAATGCCATTTTTATGTGTATATGCCATTGTATTTCATTCTCAAGTGTTCCCACCAACTGCTCTGCACCCGTACCTCCTCCCTGGTTGGTTCCTTTCATTCCCTCCAATAATCCTTCCTTCTATTTTCTTATTCATGTCTCCCCTCTTAAAACCTCTCCTGTTCCTTTCATGATCCATGTACAGTTTTGTGCCTAATATTTTTTAACCTATCACAACATGGCAGTTAGCAAATCTTTCCAGAGATGGACTCCATCCCTCTAACCACCTATCAGCTCATCCGTTCAGGAATCATTTATTCAATAAGCATAAATTGGAGGCTAAAGTTTTATCTGATAGATCTACAGTGATAAATACATGGTCTTGGAAGATGGGACAGGATTGGGGTGTAGCCTTTCAGAATTTCATGGAGCAGAAATATTGCAAAATTTCATTTAAGGACTAGCATGAGGCTGACAAGGTTTCATTTATTTTAATCAAGCAGACATGTTAAAAAGAAACCTTTTAAAAATTTTATATTGCTGTATTTTAATGCCTCAAATAGTAGATCATAAAATCAGAATTTAATAAGTTTTTAAAGTTAAGCAAGTCTGTGACAGTCAAGCACTAACTCTGCTTACCTGACACCTACTAAAAGGGCAACAGTAATGTATTGAATGAATACATCATTTCTTTGTCTGACTTAGCCTTTTAGAGACATGAAGCTCTGGTTGTAGGCCCATATTTAGGAATGTGGGGGAAATGGGCTTCTTGATTGATTAGAGCCAGCAGATATTATTTACTTCACACAACTTCAGGGGGCAAAATGAAACAGCTGTAAAGTTATCTGATAAACTGATGAGTGATGTCCATTAAAACATGTTACGGGGATCAGGCCCTGGAAGTTCTTTTTGCAAATGGTAGAAATGGACCTCATTTCATAAACTGATTTCTTTTTTCACTCTGTGATCCCTACATGCTCTGTGACTAAGGGTTCCATTTCTGAGAGTTGGAAGAGAAATCTGAATATCTCTGGAAGGACTCTGCTTGTTTCTAGCACAGATAGCGAGATAGGGCCGTGAAGCGCAAGTTGAGGGACCCTGTCTTCAGCGAAATCATATTTCATCAGTGGCCTCTGTCCATCAGGATCCCGTGTTACTATTTTCTCACCTTTTCTGCTTTATCTTTCCAGAACACCATTATAACAGATTTGCTTCCTCCCAGGGCTTATTTGATTCCATCAGGCACTCTATTTTCTTGTAATATTAACTATGGCTGAACAATTTTTAAAGCAATTTTATTTCTATTGATGAAGAAGATACAAGTGTAATAGAATTGATGTGTGTGTGCGTGTGTGTGTGCACACATATGTATGTGTATACATGTGTGTACAGGAGCACTTGCCCATGCAGGCAGATGTAGAGGCCAGAGGATAATTTCTTCAGTTGTTTCTCTACTTTATTATCTGGAGGCGGGGTGTCCCAGTGAATCCAAATCTTATTTCTCCCAGACTGGCTGGTCAAAGAGGCCATGCGATTCTTCTCCAGTCTCATCTCTTATAGTTCTGCAGTTACACGTAGGCGGAGTTTTCCTGTCACACAGCCACTCTCAAATAATCACTCAGAGGCTTAATATTAATCACAAATGCTCTTCAAATAGCTCAGCCTTATTACTAACTAGTTCTTACATTTTAAGTAAGCCCATATTTCTTATTTATGCTTTGCCACCTGGCAGTACCTTTATTAGCAAGGCACGTTCATCTCCTGCTCCCCCTGCATCTGACTGGAGACTCCTCTGACTTGGCCCTTCTTATTTCCACCATTCTCCTAGTTTGATTGTCCTATCTATAATTTATGCCTGGCTACCAGTCAATTAGCGTCTTATTAAATCAATCATAGCACCATTACTCACACAGTGTCCAGAAGGATTATTTTGCAGCATGATCGTTGTGTGCAGCAGTTACAGGCACATGGTGCCACACCAGATGTGGTGTCTGGGGATCTGAACTTGGGTTCTCAGGCTTCTGCAATAAGCACGTTCCTCCTGGAGCCCTCTCCCTGGCGCATGGAGCTGCTTTCTTATGGGTGACAGTAACTACATTTCTGTCTGCAGAATGAGCATGTAGATCTAAAAATCACTCAAGGGAACTCTGGAAATGGTTACAGTTGGAATGGTAGTGTTTTAGTGTGGGAGCAGGGTTGTGAAAGCTGACACCTTCCCCCATCCCCAAAAGCTACCTTGCAAACTTGCTTCCCTGTAGTTGGAAGGGACTGAGTGCTTTGGAAAGAAGTTCACTTTCAGGTTGCAGGAGCAAGGAGTCACATTTCCTGGGGGGGGGGGGCAAGAGTGGCTTTTTAACCTGTACTTGAAAAGAACAGTGACAGATCCCAGATGACAAGGAACTTCTCAAAGCCACCCTTGTGACAACCAAAGCCTCCCATGGTATGTATATAAACCAAATTATCTCTAACCACATGGCGTCATGTCTATTTGCATCTTCTATTTTTCAAGTTTCTACGGATATTATATAAAACACTTCTTATGCCTCTAAAACTAGAAGTCAAGATCAGGGATTGTGATGGCTACTCTTAGTTGTCAACTTGAGTAGGATCATACAAAAGCACATCACTGGGTCTCCTGGGAGAGGTTTTCTTGATCAGATTTTCTACAGTGGGAGTACACACCCTAATGTGAACAACACCTTCTGGTGGCAGGCAGGTGAAAGGGACAGGGAGGAAGGAGACTTGACTGTTTGCTTTCACTCTTGTATGCAACTTCATCTGCCCTAGCTGCCTCCTTTCATCAATCTTAGACCCATTCCCCTTGATTTCCAACACAGGCTGGAGACCAGCGTTCCAGGAGTCCATCAATCCTCTCTCTTAGAAGGAGCAACTACTGGATTCTCAGCCTCTTTAGTATGAGATGGCCACTGTTGGATTGTCAAGACATTCTGTGTAAATCAATCTAAGAAACCTCCCTTTAATATGCCTTCATTCTACCAATTCTGTTCTTCTATAGGTAGATGTCAAAGAAGTTCCTGAAAAGTAATTTATTTTTTCACCTAAAACCCAATCACCAACTCTAGATGCAATGCTAATGCACTTAGTTACTTGTTGGTTTGTGTCAGTAAAGGAGTAAAGGAGAAACCAGAGAGGTCAGAGTCAAGAAAGCAAAGTCTTTCATTCTAATTTAGAAAAATAAATAGATGGGCGTGGTGATGCATGCTGTAATCCTAGCCTTGGTAGGCAGAGGCAGAAGGGTCTCAAGTTGGAGGCCAGTCTAGCTACATAGCAAGAATAGAGCTCAATGAATAAATACAAAGCCTATATATAATAAAGATATTGTGAATTGCAAACATAACAAAGACATACAAAGCAAAGTACAATAAAACAAAAATGTCACTCCATCCCTTTCATTGAATCTGGGACAGAATGTCTAATGTCCAGTCGGTCTTTACAACCATAAGAGTAGCATATTTAGTACTTTTTGATTGAGAAGACACAAAAACATATGGAAAAAATACTGGGCTTTTTCCTCCTTCTTTTAAACAGGTTTAAAAGCAAAAATAAGCGAAGCTGTCATGATATGGACAGTAGTAAGTTTTTTGTTTTTCTGCTGGAATATTCTATCAAATGAAATATATTTGTGAGAGATATCTATGTAAATAAATCTGTCCTAGCTCTCACTGCATAATCCTTTCCACTCATCTTTGGTAAACATGCTTCTACTTAGTGGTAGAAGAAAAGTACAAAGAAAAAGTAACCAGGCTGAAGCTGCAGACTTCTTTTTTTTTTCCTAAGGAAGAAAAATCTAGAACACCCAGTCTATTGTTTTAAATTATTTATTTAGTCTTGTTTTATGTGCATTGGGGTGTCTCACTTGCATGTATGTCCGTATGAGGGTGTCAGATCCCCTGGAACTAGAGTTACAGACAGTTGTAAGCTGCCATGTTGGTGTTGAGAATTGAACCCAGGTCCTCTGGAAGAGTAGCCAATGCTCTTAACTGCTGAGCCATTGTTCCTATTTTTTCCTTTTGCAATTACTTTAGAATCTGCAAGAAAAGTAGGCACCAGGGAGATGTATGACTCAGTGAAAAAAGCATTTGTTCTACGTACAACGTGAAGACCTGAGGTCAAGTCCCAGGAAAGTGAGAGTCAGTGTACAAATGTGAGGTAGGAGACAGAGACAAGAGAACCCAGGGAAGCCCTGGGTTTGCTAGCCTAGGGCACACAGTGGTGAACAGCCAAGAAGCCCTGCATCTAACCAGGTGGAAGGTGAGAAGCAATGTCTAAGGTGGATCTCTGAAATCCACATGTATGTTACAGTATGTATGAGCCCACACTCACAAATATCATATATATACCCACAAGAATAAAGAAGGCAGGATTTATACATCATGGATGATGATCAAAAACGTCTTTGTTCTCAAAACTTCAGTAGAAAGGAGCTCTCCTGAGATACTTTTTGAGAGATTTGTCTCGTCTGAACCACTGCATATCCATGGGGCAGTCAGGGACCAACTCTGAGTCTTTTCTACCCTTTTCCGTGATTGAGCTTTATATTTTCTGACCCAGAATAATTGTAGTTCATGCCACTGAATGTATTCCTTTGTTGCCTTTTCATTCTTCCTTTCAGATCCTCAAGCTGGGTTACATTATGAACTCTGCAAGGGTATCTCCTGGTGCTCTCTACATCTCATCCACACAAAACAAGCTCAGAGCTGTGGACAGAGCTCACTCAATAAAAATGAGATGAGCAATTAACATTAAAATCTAGGTGTAAGAGCCCCTAGCTGGGGCTGGAGAGATGGCCCAGTGGTTAAGAGTACTTACTGCTCTTATAGAGGACCCACGTTTGGTTCCAAGTTCCCCACTGAACAGCTCCCAACTGCCTGAACTTGAACTCTAGAGGATCCGACACCCCCTTCTCCTGGCTGTATGGAAGCTTGCATGCATGTGCACATATGCATGCGTGCATGCATGTGTGCGTGCACACACACACACACAAAATAAAATTTAAAATAAGAGTAAACTAGAAAAAGAAACATTAAGGACTAAAGATATAGTCACATTATCATATTTGGAATATATTTATAAGTTAACTCTTCTCTTGAATAAAAAAGTTAATGTGATTGAATGGAACTTTTTAAAGCTAAGACTGCTTACTTGAAATTTCCATGATTGATTACTGGCACAGATGTCAGGAAGTATATTTATCATGATAATAATGTGGTTAAAGCATTGCAAAGTCCAAAAATATCTCTGTAAAGCCTCCATGGATCTGCGTGTTCTTAGAACTAGGTAAGGTTGATTTACCTCATCTGCATTTTCTTGCACGTCTTCAGCATGGGGATAATTATATCAGTTAAAATCTCTTCTTGTCTGGAGGCTGATAACAGGTTTTCTGTACACGCTCCACAGAGCAACAGAAGTTTTGGAGGTTCATTTGTCCTTAACCTGGAGCCTAAGATTCTAAAAACTCTTTATGGTAATGAAGGTAGGGGTTTTTCTTTCTTTCTTCTTCTTTTTAATTGTCAGACAGCTGTGGACTTGTTTTTGCAAAGCATAATAAAATTTGAATTGGATATCAGAACTGCAAATTTCCCTTATTATAAAATTTTATTATAAATTGACAAATTGTATTTATGGCATACAAAAATAATACTATTTATGAATAACTCTAATGTCATTAAATGAAGCTAATTATATAAATAATCTCAAATAGTTATTAATTTTTGTGTGCTAAAATATACTGTCTGAGCATTTTCAAACTATATAATTTGCTATTATTAACCATATTTACTGCACTTAGAATAGATCTTGAAAAACAAAAACTTGTTCCTCTCATCTGAGATTTATTCCCGTAACAGTTTGTTTTCTATTGTTATGACAGCATACTTGAGGTTGGATGCTTTATACAGTAAAAAGGTTTCTTTGCTTCACAAATCTGGTGGCTGGTGAATCCAAAGAGTATGACACCAATGTCCTGGGGAAAGCTGGGAAAATGTGACCTTCCCATTTAGGTCTGAGCACTTCACCATCACTTATTCTTGACACTTCAACCAATTATGGATTTTTACATTAACCACTTCCTGCTGCAATATGAGAGTTTCTGCCAAAGACTGAGTCCAGCACTCATCTATAGACCTGAAGAAGAGTATTTAGAAAGCAGTTTGACAACAAGAGGATTAAGCCCCCTGCCAGGGCAAATGATTCTCTAGCCACAGGACATCTTGGTTAAGTTCACAGAAGCTGGCATGAGTTTACAGTCAGGGAGTGGGACTCAGATCCAATTAGAAAGCAATTGGTTACCTTCTTAACCTTCATACCACGGCTGTGCCCGAGGGCACATCCTTCCTGAAAGCTTGTTATTGCAGCTCATAGTATTCACAGCTGGGTAAGCTGTTGGTTGCGTTTGCCCTCTGAGAGCCTGCATAGCACCTTCTGGCTCCATGGTGGCTAATCATTAGGGAACCACCTTATGGCTCAATTCCAGCTTGACTTCTCTAGTCTGTGGCCAAAATGTGTGGTATCCTCATCAATATCGTCTTACCATCAGGTCCTGGGAGCAATAAAAATAAGGTCAAGAGCAATAGCCTGTACTTTTATGGGGACTTTTGTGGCTTCCATGACCAACAGCTTCAATGGTGGCATCATACACCTGAGAAGGCACTGTTTCTTAAAGGAGCTACACATTACCCCTCAACATCACTACATTGGAGATGAAGACTACATGAAACTGCTGTGGACAAGCCATAATCCAAACCACTTCATGTTTTTGGCTCTAACACATTTCATACAAGTATAAAAAAGCTGCAACCTGGTATCATGTAAGGAAGCAGTGTTCTAGAGGACATTAAGCCTAACAGGCTTTATTAATAATTGCTCTGTTAAACTGCTGACTGCCTGGGGACACTGCAGCAGTGGGAATGTCAAGGTCATGAAGGAGAGTTTCTGTAGTTACATAGCTTTGGTATTCTGTTCTCCAAAATAAAGAGACTGACTATCAGCCAGTAGGATGCACAAAGAAAATAAAATTATGCAGGAATTTTTAAAAATTTGTATTGAGCTATATATATTTCTTCACTTCCCTCCCTTCTTCCCCCTCCCTTTGTGCCCTCCCCCATGATCCACATGTTCCAAATTTATTTAGGAGATCTTGTCTTTTTCTACTTCCCATGTAGATTAGATCCATATATGTCTCTCTTAGGGTCGTCTTTGTTGTCTTGGTTCTCTGGGGTTGTGAATTTTAGGCTGTAATTTTTCTTTACTTTATGTCTAAAAGCCACTTATGAGTGAGTACATATGATATTTGTCTTTCTGGGTCTGGGTTACCTCACTCAGTATGATGTTTTCTTGATTCATCCATTTGCCCACAAATTTCAAGGTCTCATTAATTTTTTTCCACTGTGTAGTGCTCCATTGTGTAAATATACCACATCTTCATCCATTCTTTGGTTGAGGGGCGTCTAGGTTGTTTCCAGGTTCTGGCTATGACAAACAATGCTGCTATGAACATGGTTGAGCAAATGTCCTTGTGGTATGATTGAGCATCCTTTAGTTATATACCCAAAAGTGGATTTATTGGATCTTGAGGTAGGTTGTTTCCTAATTTTCTGAGAAACTGCCACATTGGTTTCCAAAGCAGCTTTATCAGTTTGCACTTCCACTAGCAATGAAGGAGTGTTCCCTTTACCCCACATCCTCTCCAGCATAAGCTGTCATCAGCATTTTTTATCTTGGCCACCCTTACGGGTATAAGATAGAATCTCAGAGTTTTGATTTTCATTTCTCTTATCAGGATGTTGAACATTTCCTTAAGTGTCTTTCAGCCATTTTAGATTCCTCTGTTGAGAGTTCTCTGTTTAGGTCTGTACTCCATTTTTTTTTTTATTGGATTGTGTGATCTTTGGGTGTCCAATTTCTTGAGTTCTTTGTATGTTTTGGAGATCAGCCCTCTGTCCTATGTGGAGTTGGTGAAGATTTTTTCCCATTCTGTAGGCTGCCATTTTATCTTGACCATGTTTTTTTTTTGTTTTTTGTTTTTTTTTGTTTTTTGTTTTTGTTTTTGCTTTACAGAAGCTTCTCAGCTTCAAGAGGTCCCATTTATTAATTGTTTCTCTCAGTATCTGTGCTACTGGAGTTATATTTAGGAAATGGTCTCCTGTGCCAATGTGTTCAAGTGTTCACACTTTCTGTTCTATGAGGTTCAGTGTGGCTGGTTTTATGTTGAGGTCTTTGATCCATTTAGACTTGAGTTTTGTGCATGGGGATAGATATGGGTCTATATTCATTCTTCTACATGTTGATATCCAGTTATGTCAGCACCATTTGTTGAATATATTTTCTTTTTTTCCATTTTATATTTTTTGCTTCTTTGTCAAAAAACAAGTGCTTGTAGGTGTGTGGATTGTTATCCAGATCTTTGATTTGGTTTCATTGTTCCTTCTGTCTGTTTTTATGCCAATACCAGGCTGTTTTCATTACTGTAGCTCTATAGTTGAGTTTGAAGTCAGATATTGTGATACCTCCAGATGTTCCTTTATTGTACAGGATTGTTTAGGCTATACTGGATATTTTGCTTTTCCATATGAAATTGAATATTGTTCTTTCAAAGTCTGTGTAGAATTTTGTTGGGATTTTGATGGGCATTGCATTGAATCTACAGTTTGCTTTTGCTAAGGTTGCCATTTTTACTATGTTAATTCTACCTACTCAAGAGCATGGGAGATCTTTCCATTTCCTTGTGTTTTCTTCAATTTCTTTATTCAAAGATTTAAAGTTCTTATCATACAGGCCTTTCACTTGTTTGGCTAGAGTTACTCCAAGATATTTTATGTTATTTCTGACTACTGTGAAGGGTGACATTTCTCTGATTTCTTTCTCAGTCCATTTATGATATGTATAAAGGAGGGTTACTGATTTTTTGAGTCAATCTTGTAACCTGCTACATTACTGAAGGTGTTTATGAATTGCAAAATTTCCTTGGTAGAATTTTTGGGGTCACTTATATAAACTATCATCAGCAAATAGTGAGTGTTTGATTTCTTTTCTGATTTGTATCCCTTTGATCTCCTTTCATTGTCTTATTGCTTGTGCTAGAACCTCAAGTACTATATTAAATAGATATGGAGAGAGTGGAAAACCTTGTCTTGTTCCTGATTTCAGTGGGATTGCTTTGAGTTTCTCTCCATTTAGTTTGATGTTGGCTGTTAGCTTGTTGTATATTGCCTTTATTGTGTTTTGGTATGTTATATCCCTGCTCTCTCCAAGACCTTTATCATGAAGAGATGTTGTATTTTGTTAAAGGCTTTTTCAGCATCTAATGAGATGATTATGTGTTTTTTCTTTTAGTTTGTTTATATGGTGAATTACATTGACAGATTTTTGTATGTTGAACCGTCCCTGCATCTCTGGGATGAAGCTGACTGTTTCATGGTGGATGATTTTTCTGATGTGTTCTTGGATTCGGTTTGCCGGCATTTTATTGAGTATTTTTACATCAATGTTCATTTGTGAGAATAGCCTGTAATTTTCTTTCTTAGTAATGTCTTTGAATGGCTTGTGTATCAGGGTAGTTATAGCCTTGTAAAAAAGGGTTTGGTAATGTTCCTTCTGTTTATGTTGTGTGGAACAATTTGAGGAATATTGGTATTAGTTCTTCTTTGAAAATCTTGTAAAATTTTTTTTGGAAACTGCCTGGTCCTGGGCTTTTTTTTTTCTTTTTTCTTTTGGTTGGGAGACTTTTGATGACTGTTTCTATTTTTTTTTAACAGTTATAGGCATATTTAATTTGCCTCTCTAGTCTTGATTTAATTTTGGTAAGTGATATTTATCTAGAAAATTGTCCACTTCCTTTAAGTTTTCTAATTTTGTGGAGTACAAGTTTTTGAAGTATGACCTGATGATTCTTTGCTTTTCCTCTGTGTCTGTTGTTATGACCCCTTTTTCGTTTCTGAGTCTGTTAATTTGAGTATTTTTCTCTGCCTTTTGGTTAGTTTGGATAAAGGTTTGTCTGTTTTATTGATTGTTGATTTATTGAAAAATCAACTCTTTTTCTCAGTGATTCTTTGTATTGTTTTCTTTATTTATATATTGTTGATTTCTGCTCTCAATTTCATTATTTCCTGCCATCCAGTCCTCCTGGCTGAGTTTGTTTCATTTTGTTGTAGAGTTTTCAGATGTTCTGTTAACTCACTAGTATGGGATTTTTTCCAGCTTCTTTATATAGGCATTTAGTACTATGAACTGTCCTCTTAACACTGCTTTCATTGTGTCCCATAAATTTGAATATGTTGTGTGGCCATCTTCGTGGGATTTTAGGAAGTCTTTAATTTCTTCCTTGACCCATTGATGATTCAGGTGAACATTGTTTAATTTCCATGTGTTTGTGGGCTTTCTCAAATTAGTGTTGCTGTTGAATTCTAATTTTAAGCAATGGTGATCTGATAAGATACATGGGGTTATCCCAATTTTTTGCTACCTAGTATGTGGTCAGTTTTTTTTTTTTGAAAGTTCCATGAGGTTCTGAGAAGAATGTAGATTCTTTTATGTCTGGGTGAAATGTTCTATAGATGTCTGTTAAGTCCGTTTGAGTCACAATGTCTGTTAGTTCCCTTATTTCTCTGTTAAGTTTCTGTCTGGCAGACCTGTCCAGTGGTGAGAGTGGGGTGTTGAAGTCTCCCACTATTAGTGTGTGGGGTTTAGTGTGTGATGTAAGCATTGGTAGTGTTTCTTTTACATATGAGAGTGCCTTTGTATTTGGGGCATAGATATTCAGTATTGAGATTTCCTCTTGATGATTTTTCCTGTGGCCAACATGAAATTTCCTTCTTTGTCTCTTTTGACTGATTTTAGTTTGAAGTCTATTTTGTTAGATATCAGGATAGCTACCCCAGCTTTTTTTCTTAGGTCCATTTGATTGGAAATTTTTTTCCCAACCCTTTACTCTGAGGTGATGTCTGTCTTTGAGGTTGAGGTGTGTTTCTTGCATGCCACAAAATAATAGATTATGTTTTTGTATCCAATTTGTTAGCTTGTGCCTTTTTATAGGTGAGTTGAGTCCATTTAAATTAAAGGATATTAATGACCAGTGATTGCTAATTCCTGTTATTTAAGTTTTCATTGTTGGTGATGTTTTTGTATGTGTTTTTCTTGTTATTTGGGATTTGCTGCTGGGAGATCATCTATTGTCTGTGTTTTTTTGTGAATGTAGTTAACTGTGCTGGGTTTGAGTTTTTCTTCCAGTGCTTTGTGTAGGGGTGAATCTGTGGTTAGATATTGGTTAAATCTGGTTGTATCATGGAATATCTTTCTTGTTTTGTCCATCTTGTTTGTTGAAAGTTTTACTGGGTATAGTAGTCTGGGCTGGCATTCGTGGTCTCTTAATGTCTGCCTAACACTTGACTAGGACCTTTTGGCTTTCATTGTTATCATTGAGAAGTCAGGTGTAATTCTGATAGATCTCCCTTTATATGTTACTTGGCTTTTTTCCTTTGGAGATCTTAATATTCTTTCTTTATTTTGTATGTTTAGTTGTTTTGATTATTATGTGGCATGGGAATTTTTGGTTTTGGTCCAATCTATTTGGCATTCTGTAAGCTTCTTGTATTTTCACATGAACAGCTTTCTTTAGAGTGGGAAAGTTTTCTTCTATGATTTTGTGGAATATATTTTCTGTCCTTTTGAGTTGGATATTTTCTCCTTCTTCTATCCCTATTATTCTTAGGTTTGGTCTTTTCATGGTGTCTCATATTTCCTGGATATTTTGTGTTATGCTTTTGTTAGATTTAAAATTTTCTTTTACTGATGAGTCTATTTCCTTTATTGTATTTCAACACTTGAGATATCTCTTCCATCTCTTGTATTATGCTGTTTATGCTTGCCTTTTTGGTTCCTGATTGTTTTCCCATATTTTCATTTCTAGAATTCCTTCAGTTTATGTTTTCTTTATTGTCTCTATTTCAGTTTTTCAAGTCTTGAATCATTTCTTTCACCTGTTTGATTGCTTTTTTTTAGTTTTCCTTAAGGTTTTTGTTGATTTCTTCCAACTTTTTGTTTGTCTTTTCCTCCATTTCTTTGAGAGAATCTTTCATTTCTTCTTTAAGGGCTTGCCTCAAACATTCTCCTAAAACTATTTTTTGGGGTAATTTTTTCTGCTTCATCTGTATTGGGGTGTTCAGGTCTTGCTGTTGTAAAGCCACTAGTTTTTTGTTGATGTTGTGTCTCTCTTTGTGGTGTTGAGTGTGTCCTTACCTCGTCTACAAATCTTTTCCTCTGATAGGATAGGTGTGACTTGGGTCATGCCTCTGGTGGTCACTCTTCCAGGTGCCAGTGAATCCTAAGCTCAGATGGTTGCTCCTCATGGTGAAGTTGAGTTCACAGTTCCAATCATATCAGAGGTCACTTGGCATTACTGGAGGTTGCTCAGTGCATCTAGAGGTTGATCTGCAATCCTGGAGTTCATTTGGTCCTGTTCCCATGGAGGTTGCTTGATTGGGCCTGCTCCTGTGGAGGTCTCCAGCTCAGGCCTGGTCCCACAGAAATGATTGGCTCGGGCCTGCTCCTGTGGAGGTTGCTGTCTCAGCCTGCTCCTGTGAAGTTCTCTGGCCTGGGTCTGGTTCCATGTAGGTCTCCGGCTTGGGCCGCTCCCAAGGAGGTTGCTGGCTGGGCCCTGCTCCCATGGAGGCCTCTGGCTCATTGCCAGTCCTACAGAGGTCACCTGCTCAGGTCTGCTCCCTTAGGAACTCTCTAGAAGCAGGCATCCACATTCCCTCAAATGATAACTTGTTCTCTTTGGGAAGTCTTAAATTTGTGAAGAGCAAGAAATTCACTTCCATCAGATAAAGTCTGGCAATAATGAACATCTCCCTGATAACTCTGATCACTCTTTCCAAGGAGCTGAAATGGTAATTAATGCAAAAACTGTGTTTATTGGTTCGTGAAATTGAGTGTGTGCAGCCCTTTGATACTGGGTCTTCTTTATAGTTAAGATGTGCGTGTGGGGGGTGTGTGAAACATATTGCACATTAAAGACAATCTATTTGACAAGATATTACCACAAAGCAGACCTCATGTATATGAAAATTGGAGGCTTTTGTTTGCTTTGCTAAAGTAGAGACAAAGGAGCAGCTGTCCTCCCCACCACTCTTCTCTGAGTCCCACCCCACACCTTTACATTGCGTGCCTTCTTTATAAGGCAACCACAGGGCTCCAGCGACATTATCTATTGTTCTCAAGGTCATAGCTTAGAATTTAGTTGGGGAAACTCCTGCCACTCAAGATGTTTTAGTGAGAGACCAGGGCATCAATTCTGTTTGATAAGTTCCCTGAAGCCCTCAATGAGGTACCACCGCATGGTGGGGGTGGAGCTGTAAAAAGCCTCCACAACAAAAGAAAATAGAAAATTTAAATTAATTTATAAAGGTGCTGGACTGGGACCCTTACAACTTGTAGGCCTTTTCTCTTTTCAATATTTTAAATTGTTTTCCTTGTTGCTAAATCTGTATATCATTAATTTTGATTAAATATTAATCATGATCAATGTCAAAGAAATACTGAAATGAGGATTAAAAAAATCTTACTTGCACATGCAGAGTACATGTACATATTATATGAGCACATCAAACCACATACATTTTCATGTAGCTATTAACTGCACACATATACATCTATAAGCATTGTTTGCACACAGAACCACATACTGTACACATACAACACAGCACAATTATATATACACCATCATAGTTATAGATTTATATAACTATCCATATGTCCAGTAGTAGATATTATAAATTCTCTACACTAAGGGTGGTTGGGTGAATAATGTTTCTGAAAATTTCAAGACTTTATTTCTAGAAGCAGAAAATATTACACTATTTAGGAAAAAGTATTTCTTTGTAGATGTGTTTGCATCAAGATCTTGAGGCAGGGGGATTACCTTGGCTTATTTGGGTTGGCTGTTAGCACAGTTTAATACCTCTTTATCAAGAAAAAGCAAGGGGAGGCATCAGTCTCTATCTTAGTCTCTGTCTTTCTCTCCCTTCCTGGCACCATGACTACTGAGGGAGACTTGGGTGGTGTCCCAGAGTCAAGGTCCGCTGGCAGTCAAGACTTGTAATTTTTGAGAAAAGGCCTCAAAATACAGGCAACTTTAGACACGAATGTAGGTTAGAGTTAAAGACTGAACAGAAATCATGAGCAATATACACTGGAGGGTCCTGAAATTTGAAGACTTAGGACTGGATAAAGCCAGTGATTTTAAACTGGGCATACTAAAAAAAAAAAAAGCAAATGGTTAAAGTGGAACAGAGACTCATTGAAATTCTCCATTGAGCAGTAACCTTTCTCCCACAGGAGAGAACACGCTGAGAGTATTTCCTTCCCATTCATGTATAAGGTTTAAACAGTCGGCCTCAAAGGAGCCACTGTGAAGATGAAGAAAGCTCTAAGTGTGGGAAAGCCATGAAGTTAAGTAGGGCCTGATAATATGTCACAGGCTCATGGAAGACAGATTTCCAGTAAACATACCCAGGAGCTTCAGAGAGGTATGGGAGCAGAAATAGTCAAAGCGAAGAAAAGCCACCCCTGTTGGCTGAAGGATCTTTATTCTTCCTACTAGCGTTTCCTTCCTTCTTTTCTTCCTTCCTTCCTCCCTCCCTCCTTTCTTCCTTCCTCTCCCTTTCTTCCTCCTTTGTCCCACTGTGCTAGAATTCTCAGCAGATGATCCTGCTATACTGTCAATGATTCTTCAGAATGTCACACATGAACTTTGAAAAATCCTGACTCTGTCAAAGTGCTTTTACTCCTCCTTTTGCTAACCCCCACTTTTTAACTTGTTCATTCTCTTCTTTTTGGGGTGGGCAAGGTCTCATTATGCTGCTTAGCTCTCTTTGAACTCATTTTGTAGCCTGTAATTTGCAGTTCCCCTGTCTTGGCCTCCTGAGTTCTGGCATGCTACAGATTTGCTATAGGCCACTCTTCTCTCTTCCACTCTTCCATTTTCACAAAAGAAATTATTTTTTATTATTAGTATTTTCAAATTGGTGTATATGTGTGTGGGAGTGGGGTGGCAGGTGGGTCTTGTGTTCCTGACTGTAAGTGTCTGTAGTGACTGAAAAGGGGGCATCAGGCTTTCTGGAGCTGGAGTTTCAGGCAGTTGTGATCTGTCTGCTGTGGGGGCTGGGAACTGAATTCAGGTTCTCTGGGAAAGTAGTATGTGCTCTTAACCTCTGGGCCCCCACAAAGGAAACTTGAATTGGACTGAAGGTCACTGGGCCACTAGGACACACTCTCACTCTATGGAGAACAACACATGCTATCAGGGTCTGCTAGACTTTGTTTCTGATAAGACTTCAAGCTGACTTTCTTGGGGAGGCCAGCATTTTATGAATGGGACTCTGCTACTTAGAGATGAGGATCATGGCAGAAAGAACTGACCATCCTCTGTTTTATTGTTGCTAGGGGAAATAAAACTTTACATTTGGCCACTGTTGTTGACCTCACTTGATTCATGGTGGAGGTGACATAATGGGTACTCCTTAATAAAACAGGAAAGAATGTGATGCACATCTTTTCTTGTTGAGGAAGTGAAAATGGTTTCCCATTTTGCCTGTATGCAGTCAACTATGAGACTGAAAGGGTGGCAGGCTTGAGGATCTTGAATTACTACAAAATATTAAAACCAATAATGTGTAGTAACCAACAGTATTGTGATATGAGAGAGGAATAAATATCTTTTATTTTAAGCTACTGTATTGTGAAATTTACTTATCATAGCAATAATAAAGTAATGCAAAACTCACATTAATACATCTCACAATTTACACATATCATATCACACATGTAAAAAGCACACACACTTCCTTACTCACTTCCTCACTGGCAGCACCAGGATCTTTCCATAGAAAGTCCCAGAACCCAGAACCCTTTCAGGTCACTGAAGAGACAGACACAGGAGAGCTCCTTCCAGATTAGCAGAGATTTGTGCTTCATTTTTTTTTTTGAGCCTTATTTCCTTTCAAAGGTCAGATGCCATTTTAGTATACATGGAGATGGCCAAGTGAGGAGGTACAAGGTAAGAAGGTGAGTTGAGGAACAGGAAACGAGTGAACTGGTGGATAATTATCAATATGGAAGAGCCAGGTTTTGGCAGAATGAAACAGGAAGGTCTGCCAATCCCTTGTTCAACAATCATTCTATTTGACTGTTCTTTCTCCCAATTTGAGAAGTCATTTGAACCACACATTAGGGACAGATGGTCACTCTAATAAAACACTCATTTCTAGAGGAAATTAAAACTATTAAAACACTGAAGTTTACAGTGGCTGGCGAGCACAGACATCTCACTATAAGGACTTTCACAAATGATTAAAGAGCAGATGTCTGTGGTCAGTAAGAAGCACCCACTCCTCCATCATTACAGAATTTTCTATTTTCTACGAAAGTGTTTTCAGTTTTGAATCTTTAATATTTAATTTTTCAACTTCATTATTTTTGTAAGCTTGAATAAATATTTCAAGTGTAACTTCTGCTCCATCATTCTGGAACTCCCCGCAAACAGTCCTGCCATATTGCTAAAGTTTCTTGAGACCATTGGTTATGAACTTTAAAAGTTCCTGACTGTTCTTTCAAACTAGCTATGGTGTAGGAGGTCCTTCTGTTTATGTGTTGCTTTCATTGGTTAATGAATAAAGAAACTGCCTTGGCCTTTTGATAGGGCAGAACTTAGGTAGGCGGGAAAAATAGAACTGAATGCTGGGAAGAAGAGAGGCAGAGTAGGAGAGTGATATCATGGAGCTGCCAGAGACAGACATGCTGAAACTTTATAGGCCACGAACTCATGGTGATATACAGATTAATAGAAATGGGTTAAATCAAGATGCGAGAGTTAGCCAATAAGAGGCTAGAGCTAATGAGCCAAGGAGTAACTTAATTAATACAGTTTCTGTGTGGTTATTTCAGGGCTAATCAAGCCAGGCGGCTGGGACGAACAAGCAGGTCCTCTCCTTACAACATAGCTATAAGTAGGAATTCCTACTACCAGTAGCCTTTAAGTTACCCACCCACTGGGGCATGGCCTATTATACTATAAATGCCTATGTAAAGTGCAAGGTTGCTCTCTTTTCTGGCTGCTGGATTCGGTTGCTCTTCCCCATTCTAACAGAGGACTGTAATCTGTGAGTCTACCCCTAAATAAATAACTCTCTATTATACTCAATTCTGAGCTGGTGTGGGATTTCTTTTAAGCATCCGTTTTCAGCTATATCCCTCTATTCTTAAGTATTTTCATAATAGAAATTTGTTTTTATGCCTATCTACAAACTATAAACCTGTGTCCATGGTTGCATTTCTGTCTAGTTCTTATTAGAGATTACAGCATCAAATAATTCTTTCTCTTGCACGTTTAAACTGCCATTTTAGTCAATTAAACAGATGTGTATCTAAAACAACAGAGGAACACACACGAAAATAAGAAGACAGCTTATATTTATTAACCAGATAAATCAATATTGTCAAAATGTCCATGTTCCCTAAAATTATCTGTAGATTCAGCATAACAACTATGTAAATATTGATGAAAAATGATGTCCCCTCACATAATAAGAAAAAAAAAAACAACCCCAAATATGTATAGAACTACAGAAAATCCCAAATAGACAAAGTAATGTCAAATAAAAGTAAAACAGCAGAAATTATAGCATCTGACAACAAAACACTTTAAAGATGTGATAAAACAGAAAAGGTTTAGCATAAAACGGACACATAGACCAGTGAAAATACGTGGAGAGCTGAGATATTGTCATCTCTGCACATCTATTGTCTACTGATGCTCAGCAAAGCTTCTAAACATGCACTGGAGAAAAAAAACAGTCTTTTTAGGAGACAGTGCTGGGGAAATTGGATATCCACAACAAGAAGAATTAAACTTGGTGGGCATCTCTCATCATTCACAAAAGTCAACTAAAAAATGGGTGGAAACCTCGAATAGAAGATCTATGACTCTTCTAGAAGAAAACAGGAGGAAAGCACATAGTACGAAGGAGTGAGCAAAGGTTGGATGGACATGAGTTCAGAGCTTTTAAATAGCAAAAGATACAACCCACCACATGAGAAGACAACCCAAAGAATGAAAGAAAATGTTTACAAATCTTATAGTCTGACTAGGGATTAATATCCAGAACATACAAGGAGTCCCAAATATAGAACATCAAAAAAGTCAACTAACACAACTTCAGAAATCAACTATAGGTCTAAGTAGACATTTACCAAAAGATAAAATGGACCAAAAAATTAGTTAAAAATGTTCATTGTCATTCATGGTCTGAGACATAAACAAACACCACCGTGAGTAGTATCTCACTCTAATGTTCTTTGGGAGTGTGATCACCAGTAGGTAGTTCATTTCCCAATGGATAACCCCACATTGATGTACACATGGGAAACACAAATTCTACTCAAATGGCTTTAAGAAAAATAGAATTAAATAAAAAATGATAGCATAATAAAAATACAAAAGATAAGTGCTGAATGTGGACATAGATGTGGATGAGGAGAAAAATCCACTTGCTGTGAGAATATCAATTAGCACAACCATTATGAAAAATCTGTGGAGACAATCATTTGTAACAACATAGATGAAGATGAGGTATTATTACACTAAATGAGAAGGCTGAACGAAGAGAGTACTGCATGATCTTACTTGTGTAGAACATAAAAGCTTTGCTTGTATTGAAGTTGAGGGTGGGACGTTGGTGGTTACTAGAGTCTTGGGGAGAGTAGGTGGATATGAGAGACTGGGAAAAGTTAAGCAGGAGTACTAAGTTATAGCTAGAGAGAGGTGAAGTACTCTGGTGTGTTGTTGTACAGTGTGCTAACTACATGACATGTATAACACCAATGTGCCTGTACCATACAGAAATTTTCAAAAAGCAAAAGAAAAGAATTGCAATTGTTCTTGAATAATTGAATAATAAATTGAATAATAAACTGAATAATTGAATAATAAACTGAAGAGGAGCTAGATACATCTAAATGTATATATGCATTAGTGTGTAGTATATCAAAACATGGTATGGTACTCCTATAGCAAGTATAGTTTTTGAGTCTTTGTAAGTTAAAAATAAATTTAAAAACATGCTTAGATGAAATATAGCAAAATTATCTCAGTTGAGTCAACTGCCCATGCTTATTGTAGAAATGTCATGTATATAGCATTTTGCTCATGCACTACTTTTTTCATGCTAGATGAATTAAACCATATTCACATCATATTTTTTCAATAATGCAGGACAGTCAAGCAAAAATATCCCAAACCAAGCCTTTCAACCATGAGTCCTCTTCCAGCTACAGCTTCCCTTGCTTCTGTTGATGATCACCAAAGGGTTTGAGTTTTTACTATTTGCCATCTTCACCTCCTTAACTCTTTAGTACGCCTTCCTGGTACAGATCATCAGTAGCTTTCTCGTTACACAGCAGTAGAATCTCCTCATCCCCTCCTGCTTGGTCTTCTCTCATTTCATTCCACGTTGGCTCTTACCCCTCCTTTCTCTGTCAATCAAAGGCTCTTTTTCTAACTCCTGCACTGCTCCTGATCCAGCTCCTTCACCATCTTTGCTTTCCATATAATTTAAAACAGGAATAAAAACAGTGCTTAGTCCTCGGAGACATTAGGTATGTAAAATTATATAATATGAAAACTACACAAGAAGCACTTAGGGCAGAAACAAAGCAGCCCTTGCCAATGGGTCCATTTTTAGACTGATCAAACTGAAACGCAGTGGAAGCCCAGAGACAAGCAGAGTTCTGAGGTAGCACACATGTTAAGAATCAGGGACCACATATGTGAGTCTCTTCTGTCCCCTTTCCCTCTTTTTATAGGTATCACAGGTCACGGTTCAACTAGGGTGTTTCCTCCTGATGACTCCATAAAATTCAGCTTACCTTCTAGAGGCCCTACTTTTAAATTGTTACAGATTGTTTCTACTTTCTTATATCAGGAGACTTGTGCTTTCAGAAGGGACAACTCTTGTCCAAAACACAGCTGTATTCACTACCGGCCATGCAGACTCCTGCTCACTGACCTCATTCCAGAAGCCAGATTGTCACTCTAGCCACCAATTCAGAGATGGATGATTACGTGTTGCAGGGAGGATCGATAGCTCTAGAAGGCCTCCTATTAGCAAAGTGTCGTGGTCTGCAAGTGACTGAAGTTCCTTTAATCCAGATTTAACTGGCAAAATTCACAAGATTCACTCATCCTCAATGGAGCTGAATCTTTATTCTACCATGTGCTGGGAAGTGGAGAGCCAGGGCTACCTAGGGAATAACCCAGTCATGACCAGAGTATGTCTAGGAAGGGAGGTGAAGGAGATGCACATCCTAGGAAAATATACTGTGTAGCCTTGTATTGCTGTCTACATTCTCTTCTGTGCTGGTTGATTTTATGAATCAATGTGACTAGGCTATAGGAAGCTGAAATAGTTAATAAAAGTTTTCTAGTCCTATCTCTGGGAGGATTTCTGGAGGAGATCAGCATTTGGATCTGTAGATTGAAGGAATACTCTGTCACTACCAGTGTTGTTGGGCTGTGGTAAATCTGGTGAGGGTCTAGATAGAACAAAAATGGGGAGAAAGAGGGCATTCTCTTTCTCTTATGGAACTGGGATTTTCATTTTCTCCCATTTTTGAACACCAGAACCTCAGATTCATGGGTATTGAGACTTGGTCTGAGTTGTAACCTACTGTCTTCTATGGTTCTCTAGTTCCTGAAAGCTTCCTGAACAGTACAAATTGTGTGAGATAAATTCCTACATGGGTCTCTTATGTCTCCCTATGCACAGTGTTGATTCCTTTTCTCTGAATAAATGTGAATAACATACCATCTTTAACCTAATATCTATGTTATGCTCCAAATCTCACCACGCCAGCTCATTGGCATTCTCAAGATGGCTATCCTTAATTCACTCATGATTTTTCTTACCACCTCCACTCCCTCTCTCTAATATGAATATAAAATTACATAAATCCACTAAGCAAAAACATATTTCCTGGATTCATCCCCTTTCCTCTATTGCCTCTGGGACTATTATTAAAGCTTTCAAACCACTTTAGGTTAGAATGATTTTCTAAAACAAAAATATCCTTTCCCCACATGGCTTTACATTTTTTCTTAATAAAATAATGTTCTAAGAGGAATACAGATGAAATGATAGCAGAAATGAGAACTTTTTTATTTCTAAAATAGAGGATAAGTATATAAAATCTGTAGAAAATGGACATTTATTTTTTAAAAAATCTAATTCAAATAGTCCCTTGTGGCACTTGGCCTGCTTATTGTTTCTTTTCTGGAACTGCTCCTATCATTTTAACAACTTCTCTAGTTTTCATGTAACTTTTAAAATCTGTATTTTATCATGTTTTATTCCTTTTCGAGTAGCTTAAATATTGATACATCTAAAGTATATTACTTTGTCACAAATCTTCCCATCTGACTGTGTATTCTCTAGCAGTTTCATTCATATATTCCACCCTCTGTTTCGGCTTCTCTCTCTCCCTTGTCTCTCTCTCTCTCTCTCTCTCTCTCTCTCTCTCTCTCTCTCTCACACACACACACACACACACACACACACACACACACACACACACACACACCACACTACCAATATAAGCCTTTCCAAAAGCAGACTGGAATGTCCAACTTCTTCTTATCATTTTAATGTTCTCTGAGAAGTTTAAGCCCATTAAGTTAAAATTTTAACTCATTTCACCTTCCACAGATATTCTTCTGCTAAAGTCCTTATACTTCTTATGATCCAAGCATCTAGGAAATGTCTTCTTTCTTCTCAATTCTCCTCATGCAGTTAGAAATACAAAGTACTTTTTAAAATTTGTAATCTGAAACTCACTGACTTTTTTACTTTCTTCTCAATCCCATTGCTGGTACCTTAATTCAGGTGCAGATAGCTTCTCTCAAGGGGAACTTCAATGGTAAGTTTCTTTCTATCCCTCTTCTTGTTCTGCAAACCCTAAATGCACCAGTATATCATTCACTGAGGTAGACCAGATGGTCATCACCACAAACAAGCCTAATAGTACCTTATTTTTCCTTAATTCTCCAGTGGACGCCTATTAGCTTAGGATGCAAAGCCTCAAGCATGAAGCCTGAGGAGATGGCTCAATTACTTCATTAAAGTGATTTCCACAGAAGCCTGAGAATCTGAGTTTGGATCTCATGTACTTACATAAAACAGCAGGACTTGGTAGTGCGTGCCTGTGATCCCAGAGCCAGGGATGCAAAGACAAGCCTAGCTGAACCATTGAGGTTCAGGTTTGGTGATGGGCTCTTTCTCAAAAAAATACGGTGGGCAGTGATTAAAAGAGATAACAGACATTGACCTTCACATGCACACATATCTACATGTACATGTACATACACACAGGAACACACTCATATAGAGTGCTTGGCATGGAAGACTGCTATGATGTAGTTGTGTACTTTACAGTTGTATCTCTTAGAAATTCTTTGGGAATGTCTTCATTCAGAGATGTTTGCCCTAGACTGTTCATTTTTTATGAAGATCATTAATTTGATCTGCATGTGGTTAACCTACAAATTTATACAGAAATTCTAACCCCCAAAGTGATGGCACTGAGAGATGAGCTATAAGGAGCTATAAGGCCCAAGGATCAATTTCTTTATGAATGTACCTAATGTCTGTATTAAAGAGATCTGACAGCTCTTTTCCTCCTTCCACAATGAGAGGATACAGAAAGAAGTTAGTGTTCAAGACTAAATACCTCTTCACGCTAGATACCACCCAGTGCCTTGGTCCGGTACTTTTCAGCCTCCATAACTATGACAAGCCAATTTCTGCAACTTAGAAACCACTTGCTTTATTAGAATTCATTATCCTAGGTGGTCTTAAATGGAGAGAGCAATGCATAGCACACTTTTTTCATGTCCTTTCTGTTCCAATGGGGCAGAGTATGCTCTCATTATGCAAGATCTAGGTCTGGAGAAAACACCTTCCCAAAACTGATATGCCCCCCCACTCCTACCCCAAAATTCCCCTAATTATCTGTATTTCATGTTCTAGTTTCAGCAACATCCCATGTTCACTTTCAATATGGAGCGTGGTTGTATAAGATGTTGCACCAACGCCTTTCCAAGGGAGAGGGAAAGAGAGAGCTGAGAAGCAGAAGAAAGAAAAGGAAAGAATGAAGCAAGAATGAAGGGAAGGAATGTATATTGGAGATAGCTGTGACATTTGCCAAAAATAAAAATAACTATAAAATCTCTGGTATTTTCATGAGAATGACATATACATATATAATATACATGATCTCATTAACATATTTATTTGAATATAGGGTTAATCAGTACATTAGATCCAACATTATATTTAACTTGTAAATTTGTCACTCATTAGAGGACACAAATGTACTTTACTGCACTCATTGATTGATTAGCTCCATTTTTTGTTACGTATCACACTGTAAGGACACTTGTAATGCTGTGATAAAAGAAGCATTAGCGTTTCCAGCACTTCTTAAATGCACATTGACAGCTGAGAGCAACAAATAATTTTTGATGTTTTTTTTTCTGTTTCATTTTTATATTTGAACAACCTCCTTAGATTTTCTTGTTAATGTGTTCCATCAGTTTTGAATTATTTTCTTGGAGGAAATGATTAAGGGGAAAAATTCTGCTAGGGGAGAAGTTCACAGTAATACGAGTTAATCAAAGCACAAATGAAAGAGGATTAAATTTGATGAGGCCACTACAATTCTAAATATTTTTTCCCATCTCTTCAATCAAGACAAGGGCCTTGTTCTTAAGAGTGCTGTAATCTAATTGGGGAGACTGAGCACATACATAAAAGGATGAATTGCACTATGGGGACTCAAAATGAGAAGTCTAAATAGAAAATGCATTAGGTTTTAGAACTGGGAATCCTGCCTAAAAGCCAAGATAGCTGGGATTTGAGTTGATCTTCAAAGAAATGAAGGGGGATCTTTAGCAGTGGGGAGTGACAGTTACTGAGTAGAGTTTCTCTTGGCAGTGATAAAAATCTTCTAGAATTGTGGCTAGAGTTGTACAGTTCTGTGGCTATAATAAACAAATCCTATTGGATCGCAGCTCACCAACTAACTGATGAAGGGTGTGGCCTGTGCATTTTATCGTTCAAAATTGTTACATTAATAATATTGGCTATGGTTTTGGTGCCAAAAATGGAGACAGTAACACCTGTGGCTCTTGTACCACCCACAGTCACTCTCTGTAAAAGTGCTGACCATTTCAGCTGAGCTTACAAGTCAATGCCTTCATCAAAAGCCAAACCTCAAATAGATATAGATGTCTGTATGCTTTGTACAGTTCCCGCATCATTGGCATTGCTATGGGAACCGGCAGGATAAGTGTCTTATTTCTTTAAAAAGAGCAGAAGAGCACAAGGGCAGATGGCTCCGTGAGTAAAAGCATATGCTGAGCAAACACAGCAACCTGAGCTTGGATACCTGGTGGGAGAGACAATAGGAGGGGTTGCCATGTGAATGAATCAAGGTGGAACATGCTAAGGGAAGTCTCCCACCTCAGGTTCTTTGCCACCAATGAAGATGCTTCTGTGGGTGAGGGTAGGTGGAAGATGATAATTTTGGCTCATGACATCTTAAATGAAAAGTAAAATCTAGCAGGTGTTTGATGAGACTGGAATAAATCTCACAAAAGCACCTATAAATTAGGAGTCAGTAGGGGAAAAACGAGTGGAGGCAAGCTAGAATTCTCTGGAAAGTAGTGCAGCACAAGAAAGAGCACTGAGAACTAAATGCATGGCCACATCTGGGTGGGAGAGGAAGCAGATTCAGAGAATGTGCAGATATGAAGAAATAAAAGTGGCAAGTGCGGTGCTTTCCTCTCTGAGTGACAGTCCCCGAGCTCAAATCCTTCACAAGTGGAGCTATTGCTTTTGTCTATGTCCCGCACATTTGCATCCATAATAGACATCTTGCAGAGAGTTTTGAATGGCCCTAATGTTTTTCCACAGTTAAGAAGATGAGCCCATTCACAGAAGCACACAAACTGAAAGAGAAGTTTCTGCAAATGCTTCGTAATAGGCATTCCTGGGTGACAAAACACCCTGAAGATTCCTAGGCTTGGCTTGTATACATCAGAGCTGAGTGGGTACATTTGCACAGCTGAAAGAGAAAACATTCCCTGATCAAGTCTTCAAGTTTTTTCTTCAAGATTGGAAAAATGAATTTTTCTGTTCCCAAAGCTCTGAGGTACCTTACTGCACTGAAGGATTCTCTTGTATTCACGGTGGCCTGGTGTACCCTAATGGGAGAGCCTTTTCTAAGACATCTGATACATAGATGAGAAACAATGTTTTATCATCTAAGATAAGCTCTTAACAGTGTCAAAAGCTCATGTTGCTTAGATTCAACACATTCTTGAAGGTACGAATCACATTTCCACACTATTCAACTTCCATCCTCAATGGAGTCAAACCAAATCACTTGGATCAAAGGCCAACGAAGTGGGTGGAGGTAGTGGTAAGAGTTATGCAAATGTCACATGAGAGATTTCTTGAAATACACACACTCTGGGATCTCTCTCCATTTCCCATCGCATATCCCAATATAGAACAAACTTACCTTAGGAGGCCCCTTAGGAATAGTTAAAGGAACTTATACGTTAATACAGAGCTTTCACTACATGGAAAACTCTGTTCATCCAGACCTTAGAAATACCTAAATGTTTCTATGAATGCCGTTTAGTCACCAACCCCTATAAACTGAGAGGTTATATTCTAGCTTCAGAAAGACATCTTAATCACATTAGAAGTTGGAGCTCTGATCCCAACTTTCCTCTCCATTCTCACTGCCATATGTGACTCAGGCCACTGGCCTCTTTAGATGATTATCAAACTCACAACTGTCCTTCAGCATCCTCTCCTCAGTTTTTGAAATTGTGCTCATGCACATTTGGTTTTTTATATTGAGGTCAGAATTCACTTTTAAAAACAAAAATGGTGAATGACATCCATTCATTCAGTAATAAGACTTGTGTACCATGAGATTCCAGAGAAACAACGGTGACAAGAAAGAGATCCAGTGGAAAAGCAACACAGACAAATTATTCCAAAGGACATGGCTATGGAACCTAATGACTTGACCTACTTGGAACATCAGAAAAGTTAGCCAGGAGGAATGATACCAGAGGACAGTCATGAAAAGCAGAGAAAGCAGGTAGTTTCCTCTTGACAAAGGAAGCAGAGTGTGAAAACACATGTGAATGAGGTTATATGATATGTTTATCTGAGAGAGTACCAGCATGGTAGCTGCCCACAGAGGGCGAGGGGAGAAAAGTTGAGTTAAGTAGCAAGAGCCAAACTAGAGCCCTCTGTGAGGTCCTTGCTTTCACTCTGGGGGCACTGTGAACTATCAAGCTTTAATCACAGCAAAGGCGGCATCTTGTCTGCATTTTCACTAAGTTTTGGCTATGCTGTGAGCATCAGGAAGAAACAATAGAGCAAATGGAGAGGCCAAATGGTCCTTTACCACTTGGATATAGATGAGAGTCATGGCAAACTTGGATGAGGATGATCACAATGGAAGGGATAAGGTGATGACAAGATAGATGATCTAGTAGAAAATGGATGACCACATGGATAGGAGAGCAGGTTGAGAAAATATAATACCAGGGCTGCCAAAGTTGCTCAGTGGGTAAGAGTGCTTGTTCTTGTCCCAAAGGACCTGAGTTCAGTTTGCAGCACCCATGTTGGGCAGCTCATGACTTCCTGTAACTCTAGCTCCAAGGAGATCTGATGATCTCTCGGGGCCCCCACAGACACCCGTACCATGTGGCAGATGCACATGTATACGTGAGTGAAATTGAAATAAATATTTATTTAGAAAAGTCAGTATTGATGGTGCTGCGAGCGCCTGACTTAGGAGCTCCCACAGGTGATGGCAACAGTCTCTGGAGCAGAAATGGGAGCTGTCTTTGACTGGAAACTGAATGTAAACTTCAAATGTATTAAGTAGAAGTGAGTTCATGTTTTCTGTTGAAAGTGTTGGTTGGCTCTCCATTGTCCAAATAATGAAACAGACCTCTTTCAAGCAGATGCAGAAAGCTCCTCTGACCATGATTCACACTCTTCTATTGTTAGCCTCAAACACACACCACACTTAGTGCTCCAAATATTTCACAGCTTCATATCATGGCAACTATTCTGATTTCTGCTGGGTAGTTCTTACTCCTCAATTCCTCCTGTAATACCAAATTAAGACTATAATTCTTTTTTAAAATGGAATGGGAACACTTTAATTACTTGCTGAAAATATCTATTTAGTCAGTATTTTTTCTTTATAAATAATATCAATCAAAATTTCCACCTCCTCCCCTCCTCCAATTTCCCTCCCACTCCTTCCCTCTCCCTCCACCTCTAGTCCTAAGAGAGGTCAGGGTATCCTTCCCTGTGGGAAGTCCAAGGCCCTCCCCCCTCCATCCAGGCCTAGGAAGGTGTGCATCCAAACAGACTAGGATCCCTACATACAGTAGAATCAAATCCCAGTGCCATTATCATTGGCTTCTCAGTCAGCCCCCATTGTTAGCCACATTCAGAGAGCCCGGTTTGATCACATGCCCGTTCAGTCCCAGTCCAGCTGGCCTTGGTGAGCTCCCATTAGATCAGGCACACTGTCTCATTGGTTGGACCAACCCCTTGCGGTCCTGACTTCCTTGCTCATCTTCTCCCTCCTTCTGCTCTTCAACTAGACCTTGGGAGCTCTGTCCAGTGCTCCAGTGTGGGTCTCTGTCTCTATCTCCATCCATTGTCAGATGAAGGTTCTATGGTGATATTCAAGATATTCATCAATGTGGCTATGGGACAAGGCCAGTTCAGGCACCCTCTCTTCTACTGCCCAAGGACCTAGCTGGGGTCATCCCTGTGGACACCAGGGAACCCTTCTAGAGCCAAGTCTCTTGCCAACCCTAAAATGGCTCCCTTAATTAAGATATCTTCTTCCCTGCTCCCATATCCGCCCTTCCTCCATCTCAACCATCCCACTCCCTTAAGCTCTCCCCAATCCTCCCCTTCTCCCTTCTCTCTCCCTCTCTCCCCTTCCCCCCCACCCCACCCCACCCCATGCTCCCAACTTTTGCCTGGCAATCTTGTCTGCTTCCATTTCCAGAAGGATCTATATATGTTTTTCTTTGGGTTCACATTATTTAGCTTCTCTAGGATCGCGAACTATAGGCTCAATGTCCTTTGTTTATGGATAGAATACACTAATGAGTGTGTACATACCATATTTATCTTTTTGCATCTGGGTTATCTCACTCAGGATAGTGTTTTCTATTTCCATCATTTGCATGCAAAATTCAAGATGGCATTGTTTTTTTATCACTGAGTAGTATATACACTCTAATGTGTATATGTGGCACATTTTCTTTATCCATTCTTCCATTGAGGGGCATCTAGGTTGTTTCCAGGTTCTGGCTATTACAAATAGTGCTACTATGAACGTAGTTGCACAAATGCTTTTGTAGTATGATTGGGCATCTCTTGGGTATATTCCCAAGAGTGGTACTGCTGGATCCTGAGGTAGGTTGACTACCAGTTTCCTGGGAAACTGCCACACTGATTTCCAAAGTGGTTGCACAAGTTTGCATTCCCACCAGCAATGGATGAGTATTCCCCTTACTCCACATCCTCTCCAGCATAGGCTATCATTGGTGTTTTTGATTTTAGCTATTCTGACAGGTGTAAGATGGTATCTCAAAGTTGTTTTGATTTGCATTTCCCTGATCACTAAGGAAGTTGAACATGACCTTAAGTGTCTTTTGGCCATTTGAACTTCTTCTGTTGATAATTCTCTGTTCAGTTCAGTACCCCATTTTTTAATTGGGTTATTTTGTCTGATGAGGGGTTGGTAAAGATCTTCTCCTATTCAGTAGGTTGCCTTTTTGTCTTAATGACAGTGTCTTTTGCTTTATAGAAGCTTCTCAGTTTCAGGAGGTCCCATTTATTCATTGTTGCTCTTTAAAGAGACAGAGTACAGATAATCATAGATTAAAAAAAATAAGCCATGTAAAAATGAAAAATTCACAGAGAGTTTGGATTTTATATTTTATTATGTTTTCTTTAAATCTTTTGACTGTAAAGGAAGTAAGTACAGAGAGACATTTCATTGTGTGGGCTGCTAAGCTAAACCAGCATGGATATTATAAAGGTATTATGACTTCAGAAATTGGGTCTAAGGATATGATGCTTTGGAAAAGAGGCTCTTTTTTGGTTTTCACAGAAGATGAGAACCTATGGATTGCCTTCAGGCAAATATGGTTTGATAGACCATGCCCTCCTGAAAGCCTGCTGTGAACACCCTCAAAAACTTACTTTGCTCAACTGCCGACTGAGATAAACCTAGCATACAAGATACACCATGAACAACCTGATTAACAGTGCCCCCATAGAGCATGAAGCAGTTTGGAGAGAAAAAACTGTGCCCATATTCCCAAATATTGTTTATAAATGTTCTTTTACATTTAAGGGGGATATGATATAGATATGAATAATTTGCATTGGTACATTGGTATAAATCTTGATTTATTGATACAAGTTTAAGGTCAATTTTGTTGTATGTATGTGTATTTCTGATCTTGATTAAGGTATTGTGATTGTGCAATTCATTTAAAATGTAATGTATAATTAAGAAATATAGGTTAATAGATAATCATCTATAAAAGTCAAGTTTATAGTCATGTTAGTTAGATTTTCTAGATGTGCATTTCAGATGAATAGGCGTTTTTCATATCTTTCAAAGACTACAGAATATGGCATTTAAAATGTTTTAGTAACTTAGGGCTTTTCATGACAATGAGACACATCTGCTCCTGGCAGCAGCAGCTACTTCAAGAGGAAGGTGGGCATTGAAGAGGCTCCTTATGGAGTTTGATAGCCATTTGGGCGAGAAACTGCTCTTGCCTGGACTGTTGCATAAATTGGACATAAAGAACCCACAGAGAGAGGACTGCTGAACTTCCTAAAGGTGAGATGGTCCTTTGGGGTTCCTGTTTCATAAAAGAGTCTGTGAGGCATTCTGCAGGATACAAAAGAAAGTGACTGAACTGTCTTTAAAAGTTCCTGCTTCATGGAAAAGCCTGCTGGATACTACGGGTCTGTAGGCTGAATAGATGCCCCAACAGTACAGAATAACTTTGGGTGACTGTCCAGGCACCAAGATGTCTCTGTCATTTCTAGAGTTTTGGAAGTTGCTTATTTCTCATTTACTTAGGTAATATTATATCCTTCTGGAGTCTTTGATGGAGTTGAAGAATGGATAGTTATAGTTACAGTTTTCCTTTGTTATGCTAAAAGGTAAAATAGATGTAAATAATTTAACTGTAATTCTTGCTTGATAACTGTTTTGTTATATGTAATTTTACTATGTTAATGTTAAAACCTTCCTTTTTGTTTAAATAGAAAAGGGGAAATGGTGTAGGAGGCTCTTCTGTCTATGTGTTGCTTTCATTGGTTGAATAAAGAAACTGCCTTGGCCTTTTGATAGGGCAGCACTAAGGTAGGCGGAGTAGACAGAACTGAATTCTGGGAGGAGGAAAGCAGGGCAGAGAGAGAGCTGCCATGGAGCTGCCAGGTCAGACATGTCGAATCTTTCCCAGTAAGTCGCAACCTCATGGTGACATACAGATTATTAGAAATTGATTTAATCAAGATTTGAGAGTTAGCAAATAAGAGGCTAGAACTAATGAGCCAGACAGTTTAAATGAATACAGTTTCTGTGTGATTATTTCAGGAGTTAAGCTAGCTGGGCAGATGGGATGAAAAGCATGCCCTATCTCCTTCAACAAGAAGGTATATTCTTTTCTATTTGGGTGGAATGTTCTATAGATGTCTATTAAGTCCATTTGAGTCATTACATCTGTTAGTTCTCTCATTTCTCTGTTAGGTTTCTGTCTGATTGACCTGTCCATTGGTGAGAGAGAAGTGTTAAAATCTCCTACTATTAGTGTGTGGGGTTTGATGTGTGATTTGAGTGCTAGTAATGTTTCTTTTACATATGTGGGTGCTTTATATTAGGGGTGTAGATATTCAGGATTGAGACCTCATCCTGATGAATTGTTCCTGTTACAAGTATAAAGTGTCCTTCTCCATCTCTTCTGATTGATTTTAGTTTGAAATCAATTTTGTTAGATATTAGTATAGCCACACCTTCTTGTTTCTTAGGTCCATTTGATTGGAAAACCTTTTCCCAACCCTTTACTCTAAGGTAGTGTCTGTCTTCGAGGTTGAGGTGTGTTTCTTTCTTTTTTTTTTTTGCGCTAGACTCTTTATTTTTTTATTTTTTTCCATACAAACAGCAGAATGTTGGATCCTGTTTTATCCATTCTCTTAACCTGTGCCTTTTTATAGGGGAATTGAGTCCATTGATATTAAGTGATATTAATGACCAGTGTTGTTAACTCCAGTTATTGTTTTTGGTGGTAGAGTTTGTGTGTTTCCCTTCATTGAGTTGTGATTGTGGAGGGTTTTTAGATGTCTATGTTATTATGGGTGATGTTGGCTTCCTGGGTTATGGTTTTCCTTCTAGTATTTTCTGTAAGGCTCAGTTTGTGGCTATGTATTAAATCTGTTTTTGTCCTGGAATATCTTATTTTCTCCATCGATGGCAAAAGAAAGCTTTGCTGAGTATAGTAGTCTGGGCTTGTATCCATGGTTTCTTATTGTCTGCATCACATCTATCCAAGAACTTCTGGCTTTCATGGTTTCCATAGAGAAGTCAGGTGTAATTCTGATAGCTTTACCTTTATATTTTACTTGACATTTTTCCTTTGGAGCTCTTTATATTCTTTCTTTATTCTGTATGTTTTCTGTTTTGATTATTATATGGCAAGGAGATTTTTTTATCCAGTCTATTTGGTGTTCTGTATGCTTCTTGTACCTTCCTAGGAATATCCATCTTTAGGTTGGGAAAGTTTTCTTCTATAATTTTGTTGAATATATTTTCAGGCCTTTTAGCTGTGCTTCTTCTCCTTCTTCTACCCCTATTATTCTTAGGTTTGGTCTTTTCATGGTGTCCCAGATTTCCTGGATGTTTTGTGTTAAGAATTTGTTGGATTTGCTGTTTTCTTTGATCAGTGAGTTTATTTCCTCTATAGTATCTACAGTGCCTGAGATTCTTTCTTCTATCTCTTGTATTCTGTTGGTTATACTTGTCTCTGTAGTTCCTGTTTGTTTACCCAGATTTTCCATATCCAGTCATCTCTCAGTTTGTGTTTTCTTTATTGCCTCCATTTTGGTCTTCAAGTCTTGAACTGTTTCCTTTACTTGTTTGATTGCTTTTTCTTGCTTTTCTTTGAGGGATTTATTAATTTCTTCTAACTTTTTGTTTGTCTTCTCTTCCATTTCTGTAAAGGAGTTTTTCACATCCTGTTTAAGGGCCTCTATTATTTTCATAATATTATATTAAAGTTGATTTCTTCTACTTCTTCTGGATTAGGGTGTTCAAGTCTTCCTGTTGCGTGTTCACTGGATTCTGGTGTTGTCATGTTGCTTTACAGGTTGTTGTAGGAATTCTTGCATTGGCGCCTGCCCATCTCTTCCTTCAAATGCGGCCATGAGAGTGTTGGCTTATTGGTCCAATCTTTGCTGTGACTGATTGTGTCCTTGAGGGATTTTCTTGGTCTGCCCTCTCTTAGTACTTCTCAGCACTGGAGCTGGCTCTCAGATCCCCTCTGCCCTGAGGCTGACTGTGCTGGTGGATCTAAGAACCCCGCAGATGGAAAGGAGTGCTTGGGGGCAAGATGGGATGGGTTAACTAGAGAAAGCCAGTAGCAGGGGAGATACCCCACTGAATGGCCAGAAATGATTAGGGAAATGGAGGGGGCCTGTACTCCATTGCTGGGACTATCCATCTGGGCAGGCACACACTTACCCCTCTGGATGGATCTCCTCAGTACAAGAGCAGGGACTCTTCCTGGGCCAAGGACCTCGCAGACAAAAGGGTGGGCTTGGGGAGGGGGGACAGGGTAATGTGGAACAAAGAAGCCACTGCAGCAGGAGCTGATGGAGCCTTGTACTATGTTCCTGGGACCGTCCAGCTGGGTGGGCACACACTTACCCCTCTGGATGGATCTCCTCAGTACAGGAGCCGACTATAATTCTTTAAGACCCAGTTTAGACATTATCTCCTTTTGAACAAATTCTCTCTAATCCCTCTAATATTCATATTTATTCTTCCTCAATCTCTGTAGTTGTTAAAGTTATCAGTTTCCTAGTCTGTTCCTCCAAATTTTGAATGCTTGAAGGTTACAGCTCTTCTGCTCATTTTTGTAAACTTCATGTGTGACATTCAATAAATGAATTTAATAATAGAATAAGTAGAAAAAGTTGAACCATTTCTTTTACTTCCTTGAAAATGAATTTTAAACCTTCTAAACTATTTTTGGATAAAATAACTAGGAACACTGGAAGTCTCAAAGATTGGAATTTAAATACCTGTGGAAGATTTTAACAATATTGAACTAAAGGATTAATTGGTCATTGTTTCCCTACCAGATTAAAATTAAAAGTTCCAGTAAAAGCCATAATACCGTTCATGAAGTCTTTGAGTATTCTCTTAGCATGGGCATGAATGTAAAGATAATATTAAACAGTACCATTCAAAAATATTCATTCCTGGTTATAGAGATGATGTCAGCCCCATGGGAGTGTTATCCAAGCAATAAAAAATAAATCTCACCAACAGACACAGACACCTTTGAAAAAGTTCAGATTTATTTATTTATTTATTTATTTATCTATCTATTTATTTATTTATTTATTGTGTGTGTGTGGGTAGGGGGTGTGGAGGGGTATGTGTGGGTGTGGGTGTATCTGCCAAGGTTCATGGAAGCCAGACAACAATTTTCAAAAGTGGGCTCTTTCCTTTCAGGGTTCAAGCTTAGACTGTTATTCTTGTCGGCATGCACCTTTACCCACTGAGCCATCTTTCCTGCCTTGAGGGCCACTTTGAGTATGTTGTTTATGCATATGCCAGGTCCCTTTTTGTGAAAGCTGTCATAAGCTTTCCTAATAGCAGAAAGCCTTGGTTATGCTCAAGAAACCCATCTTTCAAACCACATTTAAACTAGCTGTCAGAGTCCTTAGGGGTGTGTGTGTAGACAGTCATCACATAGAGAATTTAGAAATTTAATACAAACTTAACTAAAATATTTCTTAGGAGGCAGCATCTTAGAGAAATAAACAGTGCTTCAGAAGAAACCGCATGGAGGAGTTGATTGGTTGTGTCGGTGTATGTATGCACTTCCACTAGAAAGCAAGGAGACGAAGAACTCAAGTCATCTTTTGGTCAATGGTGACTTCAGAGTCAGCCTGAGTTACGTGAGCCCTTCTCAGCAATGGCAATAAACCAGAATCAAACACTCAAACCATGCACAGGCCTGCTTTCTCCCACATCTCCTTCGTAAGAGATCAGAGGTGGAGAGGACTAGCCATGGTCAGGCTCTGCTTTTCTCTTCAGAAATTCATGCATCTGGTAGCTCTAGGCATTGGGTTTGGAGAGAGGTGTTTAACAAACAATCAATCAAACAACAATGACAGCAAGTTGAGTTTTAAGCAGAGTACCTATTGCAGTTTTTACAGCAGCCTTGCTGTGTGGGCTACTATTCAACTACTGGTAATTCCTCAGGCAACTGCTAGGTCTCCTGAATCATTCTCTGAGTCAGAGCTCATTTCTTACACTATACGCCTCCTTAAAGAGGTGTGTGGGAGTGTAGGTGGGTACTAAGAGCATCTCTGGGTTTCCGGGACAGGGCTACCACTGAAGTTCATTTGAAATGTTACAACTAGATTCTAAGGAATATCATGTATTGCTACTGGTTAAGGGACAAGATGGTCATGTAGAAGTCTCATGTAATACTATCTATGTGGAATGCTATAATACAGGATAAAGGATCACTGAATTCATACCACCCATACACACATTTTGTGTGTGTGTGTGTGTGTGTGTGTGTGTGTGTGTGTGTATATATATACACACACACACACACAACAACAGTAGGTTTTGTGTGTCTAGGACATTTGTTAGGATTATGTCTACTTATTTTACAGTAAATTTTTAAATCCCCAAATACTTGGTTTATTTTTATTTGATATTACAGAATGACAGTACTTTGAATCATTTGGCACAGTTTAATTCTAATGTATCAGAGTGGTTTAATTATTGGCATCTTTTCCCCCTATGTGTTTGCTTATTCTTTCGTTATTCAGTCAGCCACTTGGCTGAGGAGAAATGTCAAGATAATTGGCCATGAATTCCTCTGTTTTTTTTTTTTTTTTTTTTTTTTTAAGGCATTAGGAACACTGTCAATGTCTCCTTGGGTTTATCCACGGCTCTTCCTCATCCAGTCATTTGCTTGTGTCAGGGTTGAGCAGTTTGTGTGCACTTTATTCATGTGCTCAACTCCCTATTTGCTTCCCAGGAGGCATACTGAGTTTTGTGGAAATTCAAAAAGCAGACAAAATACAACATCAAGCCCACAAATCTCAACCTCCCTTCCCTTTCCAATCCTACTCAGAATCATCCTTGAACATGCCATATTTTACCTTTGTTTTTCATAGACCTTTTTTATTCAGGAAGCTGCTAAATTTTGAAAATTACAGTAGTAGAGTATATATATATATTATATACAAAATATATAAAAATATATGGAACAAGCCTATAGATCCATCGACAATGGATAAAGAAAATAGGGTGTATATATACAATCAAACTTTATACAACCATGAAGAAAAATGAAATTATTAATTTAAAGGGAAAATCATGGTGTTAGTGCAATAAGCTGGACACAGAGGGACAAACACCCATGCTTTCCCTTATATGAAGTCTTTACATAAAAAACTTTATTGATATGTGTATGTCTATATATGTGTGCATGAATAAGTTCCAAAACTAGAGAGACGGTCATGAGAGATGATGAATATATCTGAAAAGAGGTAGGATATAGAGTAATGGGTTGCATGTGGTAAGGAAACAGGACAGGCTAATTGGGAGAATAAAAGGAACCAGATGGAATGGGGAGGGGAATATCAGAATGCTGTAGGGGAGTGGAATGAATAAGAACAAATTATAATGATACGCGCATGAAGATTTCATGATGAAACTATTGATTTGTAAAATAACCTTAAAAGATGATTATTGATGATGATGTTGAAATCACCCTAGGGAGGTGCTACTGTTTTCACAGGAGTATAGATTTTCCTGGAGTGTTTTAATCCAGATTTCCAAAGGGTACCTGCTTGTGAAGTGAAGGCAAAGCCAATAAGTCTATGATAGGTTGTGTTCTAGCCGTTTGTGCTCACAAGTCAAAGGGCCCAGTGGTCTACTTGAACTTGGGTTATCCTCAAGTGAAGATGGGGCATCATCTTCAAGTATCCTCTTCTAGTATTTTCTGGTGCCTTTGTCTTAGTGTCCTTTGAAATAGTAATGCTTAAATCAGCTACTTAATTGGCTCTTATTTTTAATGACTATTCTCCTTTCACCATAAAATCTAACTGACTTTCATCTTGTCACTTGTCCTATACCATAGCAGAATCTGCCACACCAGAGTTTTCCTCATTGGCATAAAAATTGTTTTGAATTAAAGGCACATGCAAAAAACAGCAGATGCAAGAAGGGCACTCCAACTTTCCTTGCTGTTCCTTGAAAGCAGGGGGTAAAATGACTGGGAGCAACTGCCTTGCAGTGCCAGACAGTGAGGCAGAGACGAAAGTTACTCTCTCCCGGATTCACTGCCGAGCTTAAACCTTGGCTTATCATGTTCTCACAATTTACCAACCCTTGTCTCATTTTTCTTTTCTTTTCTTTTCTTTTTTTTTTTAAGGTTTTGATCCTAACTTCTGCTTTGAGTCTTTGGTTTTCTAATAAAAGCCTCCATGTATACGTAGAACTTAGTAAGTAAAACTTGTGTTTCCTTAGTGCAGTCCACAACTCCTTGAATCTTTGGTTATAATCCCTTGGTGGGGATACTTAACTGAATGCAGGGGTTGGCAAAAACTTGAAAACAGGAAAGGGTTTCTGAATGAACAATGGCCAAAAATTAATTCAGAATCAAATACGTACAAATCAGGTGATTCTTGCAGGGCTTTTCCATGGTATGTAGTTGGACTTCACTGCAGCCTGGGTTCTGAACACACAAACCTTTGCATTCTGCATGCTGCTACATTGTACACCAGCAAAAATCGCTCCTGGGAACAGCTTAGCTTACATTCATCCAGAGTTTTCTTTCTTGTAGAAACATAAATATTTAGTTCTGAAAACAAATACTTCAATTGTTTTCAGACTATCACTCCCTCAACACATATCAAATGAGTTAGAATGCTTGATTTTAAAATCTTCTGTTTCTACTGATGCCTTGAATTCCCTAAAAAGTAGGTCAAATTCAGGACAAATGCTGTGTCCTGAAGCTTCAGATATTCAGCCAACAATTCTTTATGAAAAATCAACAAGCGATTCATCTTACTAGTATACAAAGTGTTTTTGCCTTTAATTAATAGTAAAAATTATTATTTTAATAATTTATTAACATAAAATGGTTTATTTGTCCACCTATTTTATATACTTATGTACCTGGGATCTTGTTAAAGATTCTTATGTGAAAAACAGTTGTGATTGGAAAAAAATTTAAATTCCCATCCAATTCGCAAAACAGCAATTTGTGCAAAAGAAAATTTTGCCTCCTCTATAAAATTGTTCTTTGAATATGTTTACATACAGAAAACTCAACACATAACATAATGTGGGTACAATAGTATAATAATTATTAGTCATTCATATTAACCATCCTAATTTTATTCTTATTAAAGAAAGGAATGAACTCATGGTGTTATCATATCGGGGCCACACCCTTAAAGAAGACTGATTCTCCTCTAGAGAAGCCATCATCAACTCTCTACATAGCAAGGGATGGGTGCTAGTGATGCTTGACAGTCCCTTGCCTCCTCCATTCTGGAATGGTGACTGGCTTCATCTTGTGCAGATGATCACAGTGGCCCCGAGTTCAGGAGTGCAATAGTCCTATTATGTTTAGAAGACACTGCTCTGTGGTCTTCCTTCACCTCTGGCCTTTACAGTCTCTCTGCCCCAGATGATAATATTCTTGCCCCATCTCACCACAATAGCCTGGATCTTGGATCATTGTGTAGCTACAGTTTTATCTGACACTAACAGCAGCCACCAAAATTCTCATTTCTTCCCATATTAATTCTCACCTGTTCATTACTAGGTTATCCTTATCTTATAGACATGAGTGCTTTTAGTGTGGTTAGAAGAGTCATGTGCCACAAGATGTGGTTATAGCCTGGACCACTGCTAGGAATTGTTACTAACATAATCTACCTGAGACATTTGGAAGTCTCTTAAGGTAGACCATTTTTTAAAAATACAATATTTTAATGTTTATGCTAGTATACAAAGTAATGTGTTTCATTATGGCATTGTCCTTCTTATACTTTATTATATTTTCTCTCATTATTTTCTCTCCCCTACTGTTCCCCATGGTACCACCTGACCCCTACATCTGGTTTTGTTCCTTTCTTGAGATAGTTCCCTACTAATGTAGACAGTCTGCCCTGAAACATTCTGACGTCATCTTATAGGATCATTTTTGCTTATGGCAGCCAATAAATAGCAGGTAAGCCTTAAGCATAGAACATAAATACTGTTCTCACATGTGGTTGACTCTTTGTTTCATTTTTATGTTTAAAACAAACACAAAACTATCAGGGACAAAAATATCATGTTATCACTCTCATTAAAAGTTAAAACATTTTATTCTTATAATAGCATTATTTTAAAACTCTAATAAGATACTTTACATATTGTTTCCCTTTTATTAGTAAGTCAATAAACTTTAATCCTTTTAAAGAAAATGAAAAAATGCTCTCCTTCAGTATCTGTTTCTCTACGCTGGAACTCAGATGGTCCTGGGTCAGAATTCTAGAAGCTGTATACTACAAAACAATTTCCTAGGTTCTGTTGCTGAAGGGGAGGGTCTGGGAGTTTCTCCTTTGAAGTGTGTTCTCATCAGTGGAAATGGAAGGGTCCAGCAATGCAGAGTGTCTTTCCCATTGGACCTCATTGGCATGCTATGGGGTTCATTCCTTCAGCATTCCCTGCCCTTCCATGTCAGCTGCCCATAAGCTTTTCTTTCTGTCAGTGAGGCAAATAGCATTTTTGAACCTGATTACCTGGATTAATATTGTAAATCCTCTTCAGGTTGATGTCCCAGAGAAATTGAAAAAGTTCCCTGTCCATTTGAAAGGTCTTACACAGTGAGGCTGGAACAAAAGAGCCGTAGCTTTGATAATCATCTCCCCTTTCTTGCCATTCAGAGTTCAATTAAATAAATGATGACGTAATCTTTTGTCAATTGTCAGTGGACCTGGTTTTCACTTTTAATCAGCCCACACATCATGTGGCCTTTTATATTCTCTCCTCACCCTTTCTGCTGTCCGTAAATATGATGGGAGTAGGAGTTGAAAAGAGTAGGCTTAAGAATAAGATAAATATTCAGAGTTCTCTAAGGTTTTGTCATATTCTTTATAAGTCACCTTTTCTCTTTGTGAAAAAATAATTATGCCACTGACTTTAGCTTGTCAGGATCATCGAACAACTTTTGAATGGTGCAGGAGACTTCTTTTCAGTAAGACATTTTAAGAGGGCTTTTCTCATTTTCACTTCTATTCCTATCTTTAAAGCACACAGCTTCCATTTAAACAACAAGAAACATGTGTTTTTCTTTTTTTCTTTTTTGTAAACTGGAAATTGGTTTGGGAAGAGTAGGTGCTTGAAAGCAGAAGTGTATTGTCTGCTTCTGAAAGACTAGCAAAGCCACCCTCTCCATCTGTAGGGATCGTCTGGTCTGGTGATGAGTGTGTCTGTACTACCCAGGTTATAGGAGACACCATCTTTTTTACTGATAAGTAAAAATTCTTGACTCAAGGAGGAATACAAGTCAAGGGGACACCAGATAGCAGATGGCGATGAGCAGAGAGTCATGGAATAATGATCCTGGAAGATACACACAGACCTGTTAGTAGTATAGATCTATATGCAGAACTACATTTCAGGAATACCTACCATACAGGTAGCAATGGTGCAACAAAGGAAATCTTAGAAGATTAAACACTCCCTGGCTGCAGTATAGAGGTCTCAGGATCCGGGCAAGAGAAAATTTGGCACTCATCTTTCCTTCACCTTCAGTTCAGATGGAAAAGGTGACTTTCTACCGGTATGTGCCAGCACTGAGAGTGAAATAACCGAAGAGAGTGAAGAAACATTTGTGAGACTTTTATATTCAGCAGTATGACCTATGCAGGATCCTGTTTCCCTTCCAAAAGTGTTACTAGACAACGTTCAACCAGAATCTTTGATTGCATAGCTGTGTTTTAAAGACAAGGAGAAACACAACCAAGTAGATACACTAATCTATCATCCCATTCCATCCATTGCCCCTTTTTTCTTTTCCAAAAAGAGATTCCTGATTCTGCTTCATATTCCAACCCCAAACCTATACAACGTATAACCAACCCCTAACAGATGAAAATTATCCATAACCCTGAGAAGACAAAATCTAATCGGAGAGGGGGCATCGTTTTCTAGAACTATTTCTAGTTGTCATGGGAGTGATGGCATACCTATGGGATCCTGTAGAAAACTAAAACTATGGTTAAGTCTCATATATGGTTAATTATAGTACAACTGTAGACAGTCTCTCAGTAATAGATAGGGTTTTTCTTCAGTTCCTATGTGAAGTTCTGGCCAGAATGTTGTAAGATGTACCTTCTCAGTGAGCCAACTTGGAATTATCTTGAGCAATTCGTAGCCCAAAACCAATCTTTGAGTGGTGTTTATTGGCTCAAAGGCATCATATGAACCAGGTGGAATCGTTGTTGTGGGGCCCGATATTTTTACTTGAAATGTAAGAGATTACTATAGAAAAATTTATTGTTTGCTTTGTAGAACTTGAATATTATCATTATCAAAATGGAATGTTTGAATTTTGGTAGACATAGATCCAAGGAAAGGTACCACAGAGACAAAAATAGTATGGGGAGAAGTAGAATTTTTGAAAGCAGAGTTTTGATAACCTTAGTCCCTAGATTTTTATTTTCCTTCTGTCCCACACCAGGCACCTGAGTTTCTGTCTCATATCAGAGTGGGCCTTGTGCATGATGTCAAGAAACCACTAAGGGACCACAGGGAGATTTTCAGGGAGGGAGGCCAGAATGTAGATGGTATGAAGGAGGTGGGGAGGGAATACTGGTACCGGAAGGGTTAAGTGAGACAGGAAGATAGTGTAGAAAAGAGAGTATGGGAGGGCTAACTAATACTAAAGACCTTTGGAACAGCCATATGGAAATCTACTATGGTAGAAGTTTTCTTAAATGTATGCACATATAAAAAGAGTTTAAATGGGACAATGACTCTCCCAGACATCATAGGTGCCAGATAGGGATTACCTCTTTTGGTATTGTTGGTGAGGAGGTTCCCATAGACCCACCAAACATCACAGGCAATTGCCAGTGCTCTTGGTTTTCCTTCAGAATATGGTAAGAAGACCTGAATGCTGAAGACAGCATACACTTGAGTCAGGATGTGGGGAAATCAAGCTGGTATTGACCTGAGAGCTTCAGCTGTCTTGTCTAGCCATCATAAAACTAGAAGATATTATGCCACTATGCACACTACCATGGGAAGAAACAATGAACAGTCTGACCTAGCTGTGAACCCAGTGAGTTAGAGCAGTGACGGACCTAACAGGATGTGCCCCTGGTGCAATAGTGGCACGGCAGTAATGACATCTGTAGGAGTGACATCACTTTGTCATAAAGTTCATGGCCCACTTTTTGAGATGGAGCTCATGCCTATCACTGTTAAGCCAAGAACCTGTGACTGCATAGATCCCAGAACAGAGCAGGGCTTGCTATTATTTAGTTGTAGACAAGGTGTCTTTTCATATTTTTGCAGTAGATGACAAGTAGTATGGAGCCCCACAACTGATCAAAATGCATAGAATAAAAAACTGTGGAATGTTCTTCAGAAGAGGGATATCCATATCATAGTTCCAGAATAACTTGAAGATTATATACAGAAAATAGAGACCATGGGACGATCATCTGAAGATGGGCAGTCACATAATATTCCCAGAACAGCTTGAAGATCATAAAGGAGAGGGCATTGTAATATTGTCAGCAGCAAAGGTAGTGAATGATTACAGTGAAACTGTGTTTTTGGATGTAATAGGGCTGATGTACATGAATTATATCTCTTACTAAGAAATCTTCATTCAAATTGTCACACATTGTTGGTACACTAAATTTATCATGAATTTTTTCTTTACTAAGGAATTTTATGTGGGTTTTTTATTTTCTAGTAAAATACTTTAAAATTGGTTTTAAATAAAGCCTCATCCATCCATTCAAGTAATTGAATCTTTTCCTTTTAATTATGTTTTTACTTTTACTATTCTGTGAGAAACATTGATCTTCCATTCCATTCAAAACAACTATCCTTTCATGCATTCTATATTTGCTGTGTATAACCTTTATATAACATTTCAGGTATATACAGACTGATACTTAGATGGAAACACCAGGAAACTTTGAGCATTGAGAAAGTAGGATTGATAGGTCCTAAGTTTTAGAAGTTAGCAAAAAAAAGCATGGATTTTCTCATAATTATCTCCACACATCTTTATACTTAGTCATTAGTTCCCTTTCCCACAATCCTCCTCCTTACTGCCCCTCCTCCTCCATCTGATTCATTCCCTTCCTTCAACAGGTCTGCACTTCTACCTTCTTATTAAATGTGGCTTGTCTTCCTTTACATTCCCCACCTCCCTTAACATTTCTTCCTTACCTGCCATTATCTCCCTTTTAAGTTCATGACCTATGCATTATATTCAGAGGTTTATAATCACACACATATGTGTGCATAGCTTAGAATTTTGCCTCTAATTCTATTATTTGGTTTTGCTCTCCCTTTCATTGGTTTTTCTAGAGGTTTATATATTTTGAGTCTTTCCATTTCATTACTTTCTTCCCCCATCTGTTATTTCTTGACAGTCATTGTGCTTGGATTTGAAGTGTTCTTATTTGCTGTAACTTGGAGGTATATTGTTGGGTTATTTGAGATCATTCTGATTTTTTGAGATGTATGCACTCATAGCTATAAACGTTCATCTTAGAACTGTCTTAGCCATGTCAGAGAGGTACTGGCAAGTGGTGTTTTAGTTTTTATTTATTCCTAGGGATTTTTGGATATTTTTCCTGTATATAGTTCTTTCATTCAGTTAGCCAGTCTGTTTTTCTTCATTGGTGAGTTGAGGCCATTTGCAGGTAAGACAATTATTGAGGGTTGGTTGCTGACTCTTGTAATTTTACTGATTGTTTTTCTAGTTGGTTGTATTATTGTTGGCTCTTTATTTTATACTTTATCAGGATCAGGGCTTTTCTGCTTTACTGTATTGGATTTGATGCATTCCTTCTCAACTTTCCATTGTTTGTCTATTCCCCTCATGAAATTTATTCTTTTGTCTTCTCTTGTGATGGAAACTGTCTTTCTCTTCAGTATTTAGCATTCCTTTAAGTATCTTCTGCATTAGGTGCTTGGTTATAAAGAACTTCATTAATTTGCCACTTTCTTGAAATGTACATAATTCTCCTCTAGTTTAAAAAAGATAGAGCTATTGGCTAAAGTAATCTTGGCTACAGTTACCATCATAAATAACCCTTTTCCCCCAGCTTTAGTGGTTTCAAATAAGAGTTTTGCTGTTTTCTGGTGTTTGCCTTTATAGGTAATTGGTATTTTGCCCCCCTACAGTTTTCAATATTGTTTCTTTGTTTTGTACTTTTGACATCTTGACTGTAGTAGGCCTTCAAATAACATGTTCTCCCTCAAGATAGTGCACAGTTGCGGCTTTTTGAGTTAGATGGTGTGACAAAATGGGATTGTTCTCAGCCCCTGACCCATCTGGGAGAGGAAGCACTGACACAGAAAACCTGTGACTGGATTTGCCCTGTGAGGGTGTGTGGCTTTCTATTGGCCCACCTTCAGGAAACAGTTTCTGAGTGGACACTGCACTGAGGAGATGTGTGCCTAGGCTGTGCACAGGTGCTGAGGAGATGTGTGCCTAGGCTCTGCACAGCTGCTGAGGAGATGTGTGCCTAGGCTGTGCACAGTTGCTGAGGAGATGTGTGTCTAGGCTGTGCACAGCTGCTGAGGTGATGTGTGCCTAGGGTGTGCACTGCTATTGAGATAATGTGTGCCTAGGCTGTATGCAGTTGGCTCCTCTGTTTGCTACATCTTTCTTTATTCTCCATCTTCAGTCCTTTCACGTCCTTCATGGATTTCAAAGTTTTTTATTTTATTTCTTTCTTTGGGGTAGAGTCTATTGTTCCTTATCTGAATCTTTCCTTTGCTGGCTCACTGACAAGGGTCTTCTGGGTGTGCCATCTTACCCGGAAGTCAAGGAGCACTTTTAAGTGCTTACTATATCCCAACAGTTGTTTTATGTGCCAGAAAATCAGAAGTGAAAACAAAAGCAAGGTTTGGTTGTCATGGAGTTTACATTCATTCAAAATGCCACCCACTCCTTAGTGTCATGTGGAAGATATTTTTAAAAGGCACCTGTGTATTCAAAAATACAACGTGTTGAGTCAAGGTTATTTTCTTTCAGTACTTTATAATTTTGTTTATAACTTTATAGAGTTAATAAACATTTCTAACTAAGATTAGAACTATACTTTCCCAATAATATCATAGTTTTCCTAGTGAACTAATGATACCTCAGAATTGTTGGCCAACCTACTAAAACATGAGGAAATATCAGGCAGTTACATTTAATGCAATGAGTAAATATATTAGGTAGTTGTATCTTTTGGGAAAAAGAAATGAATGGGATGTTAAAGGACTGAGTTCCTACAGTCTATTTCAAGGTATCTATAAAACAATTCTGGATGTTCAGGAGCAGGGCTCTGTCTGTTTTGTTCATTTATTTTTATTTATTCCCTACCATGCAGCACAGTTCCTGGCATGAAATAAGAGCTCAGTAAATATTGATGGAATATCATGCCATGAATGAATGGCCATTGTAAGTCAGCTCAACCAAACTGTATCACAAATGCCCAGCCTAAAGAAAAATAAAGCCAAAGTCAATTGCATCTTTTCTTATGGCATTTCAGAAGGCCAGAGACAATGAGTTTGAACACAGGAATATATGCTATACCTTTTAAATGAAAATTTCATGTGAATTAATGCTCATTAATAGCATAGTATTAATATAATTTTAACATAATAGAATTAATGATTATATTTTATGATTAATGATTGTTATAATTTTAAATTTAATACTCAGAATTAGTTCTTTGTCTATGATTTATTAAATACCAACATAAGAATAGAAAACTATATGTCTGACTATGCTTGCTAACTAGAGTTGCTCACTGGCTGACCTGTTCTGGGGATTAAATGGTTAAGGTGGTGCGTATAATGTAGGGGGGAAAAGTTATATACAATTGCCACTAACTTTTATAAAAAAATACCTTTAGCATTTGCTGATCTCTTTATTATTTTTCATTTTTGGTGATAGTTTGAACTCTAGATCATCACAAAATGAAGTAAATTTAAAGTTGTATTTGTACCAGAGAACTTAGTCTGCATTTTTCAGTCAGGAATGATTTTGTTTGTAATCCAACTCCAGATACAATTTTTAAAAAGCCCAGAGAGGCCAAAGAGTTGGTCTTTTAACTTCCTGGGTAAGGGTGGAGCACATGGCATTGTGGGCAGCAGGTATAGGCCCCAACCATCTTTTCTGTTGCAAGGATGGACATGATATGAGATAGACCACAGCTGCCAGCCAGCAGTATAATAGCAGACATTGCTTCAGGGCTGGAACCCATCATTTACAAACCATAGAATGACAAAGGTCCTCAATAAACAGCAAGGGACACCACCAGTGGCTTAAACATAAAAACTATTGGAACTGATTTGGACATTAAACTGATTGGGGCTTTACAAGAGGATGCTGGTGATAAATCAGGTACATGAAGCCACGCCACAGTGTAGACTGCCCAGAAGACACGAGAAAATGGGGAACTATTTATGTATGTAGCATCCCCATACAATGCTAAAACAAATAGGTTTTTTAAGCCAAAGCAAACAGCGAAACTGGTGATGTAAGCCACTTACCCAGAAGGGGTTTAACAGGCAGAGAACACACACACACACACACACACACACACACACACACACACACACACACACACACATTCACACATACACCCTCAGATGGCTTAGGCTTTAATTTCTGTGTTTTAGAAGCTGAGCATTCCCCCCAAATTTTGTGGAGACAGAAATTTGAGGCAAGTGCTAGGGAGTTACTTATGATGGAGGAAAAACTGAACTGAAGTATGCTGGGGGTCCTTTTTGTGGTACCTCAAATGTGGAATTACATCTTAATTTCTCCAGCTGACTTGGCGTAAACACATGGATGAGTACACATGGACAAGTAACCATACTCATTGTTACAATCACAAGGAGTTTTTTCTTTTCATTTAAAGCTATAGCAAACAGAATTAAAACGTTTTCACAGCTTATCACTGCCCTGTTGTCATGACCAAAGACACACTGAGTTTCTAATTATTAGCAATCTGACTAGTGTGCAATAGCAAGTCTATTTGCTAATTGGGATGAAATGTGTTTTGTCTTGAACAAAATGAAACAATATTGTGCCTGTACACTGCAGTATTTGTTTCTTTTTTCTTTTCCTATTCTAATATGAAAACACCATTAGTTTAGCACCATTTGCTCATCATCGTCTCTCTGAGTCACAGGATTTCCAAGGGACCAGAGATTCTGGGAGGATGTAGTCAGTGTCTTGAGCTCCACTCATTAATTCTGGAAATTAAATGACTATGCTTATTAATGTGAGCTTTCGCCACTCGCCACGCTTTCAAAGCCGAGCTGAGAAAGCTGGCATGCCATGAATCCACCCAGGGAAAATGTGAATAATGTCAGTCTGCTTTTTCCCTCAGTGGGGGAGTGATTCTTCAAGGGCAGACCAAATTGTTTCCGTTCTATATGCATAGGTTGGAGGGAAGCAGCTTATCAAAAAGACAGGAAATAAGGGAGCAGGGTGGCTATTATGGAACTTCAATTTAGAATTTTTGAATTCATTGTGCTCAGTCTATCGTTTATGGTGCCACATCTGAAAACCACAGAAATCAATAGCAGAGGGTTCTAAAGGTGCACAGCTGGATGGCCCCATCTGTTGATTTCAATTCTTCAAAGCCTGTGCTCTGGGACCTGGGAGGAGGTTAGGCATATGCATTACTGGGCTTAAATGAATTTGAGTTTAGGACTCCTTTCCAGGATATGACTTGACAATTGGTTTTTGTGTCACCAATTTTGTTCTCTTTTTAAATAAATGAATCTTGAGCACAGAGACAGAAGACAAGAAACAGAATGGTTGCTGCTTTTTAAAGAATGGTCAGAATGGATGCTGACCCATCACAGAAGAGATGTAATATCAGAAGAGTGTGGGGCGAACAGTGATGAATGGTAAACTCCAATCCATCTTTAGACATAGACGGACACAATGAAGAAGAGACATAATATCCCAAGAGTGAGGGGGAGAAACAGCGATGAATCCTGAACTCCAATTCATCTTTAGACGTAGACTGATTTTACTTTGATTTGTCTGTGTATGTCGGTGTGTATGGCCACAGGTATGCAGTTACCTATGGAGGCCAGAAGAGGGTGTTAGATCCCCTGGATCTGGAGTCACTGTGCTTGTGAGCCACTTGACATGAGTGCTGGGAATAGAATTCAGTACTTTGTCAAAAGCAGTGAGCACTCTGAACCTCCCAGTAATCTCTCCAGCCCTTTTCTCTTCTGAAATACTTTTTCGTTGGGTTTGTTTGTTTTGAGATCTACAATACTGCATGTCAGACCTCCCATTTCTGCCCATCCCTGTTAAATAAGTTCGTTGGCCTTACCAGGGCTTAGTAGACAGAAGCCACGTGAATAATTTTATCTAATACACCCTCTGCTGTCTTTGCATCCCACCCACTAGTTTACATCATCTTATTCCTTAAAGAAATGAGACTGCTAACTTCTGTTGGGTCTCACTGCACTTGGGTGATGCATTAATGCAACCATTTTCTTTGCCATACACCAGACTATTTTATTATTTATATCACCAGAGTATGCTAAAGAACTAAGATTTCATAATTGGTCAAAATAACACGTGAGTTCCTGTGTGCTGGATTTTTTAAATCTTTTCTTTTAATGCTCATAAAAATCCTTTCTGTTGTTG
>PVIU01005602.1:0-111474 GCA_004026605.1 Ondatra zibethicus | reverse complement strand
TGTCAGAGGTGAGACTGGTCATGCCAGCCTGCATCAGAGGCTTGCCCAAGACATGTGAAAGCTGAACCCCAGAACTCACCCTCAGATTCATGCCATTTCATCATGCTGTGCTTTTTACTGACACAGCTTGCTGTTTACCATTATTACCTCCTGAAGTATGAGGAATCCCAAGTTGTCTTTTCATTGTTTAAGTTTTTTTTCAGCACATACTGATTGTGCAAAGTAATGGATTCCCTTGTGACATTTTTTTATACATTCATAAAAAGTACTTGGGTCATATTCATCTGTTACACTCTCTTGTCTCTCTCCAACCAGACTCCAGCTCTTACCGAATAGTGTCTTTTGGGCTTTAATGAATTTGTGTGTGTGTGTGTGTGTGTGTGTGTGTGTGTGTTTTGTTGCTGTTGTTGTTTTGTTTTGTTTGAGATAGGATTTCTCTGTAGCTTTGGATCCTGTCCTGGAGCTAGCTCTTGTAGACCAGGCTGGCTTTGAACTCACAGAGATCCACCTGCCTCTGCCTCCCGAGTGCTGGGGATTAAAGGCTTGCCCACCACCACCTGGCTGACTTTAATGAATCTTTTCAAAATCTATATTCCACATATGAGAGAAGATCTGCTATCGACTGTCCATCCGTTTCGCTGCAAAGGGCACATTCCGCCCTTCTTTCTGAGTAGTACTCCACTGTGTACTCATCCTTTCTTTGTTACTTAACCCTTCCTTTTCCTTCAGTTCCGGGGGTGGGGTGGGGGTCACATTCACTCCAAAAGTGTGCATGCCCAACTGTGCTTCCCAAGTTGAAAACTGGCATAAAACATGTTTAAAGCTTTGCTGAAACTTTGCTCGGTGGAAAACACCTGGCTCCACTTCCCGTTTACCATACTAACTGCGTCAGTACTCATGAAGGTAAAGTTGAGAATTTGTGCAAATTCATGTTCACTGATGAAGTGTCTTCACGTTTGAAAGCCTGCATTCCCAGGTCTGCACTAGTCTGTTTTGATTCTTTGACTTTCTTTCTTGTCTATTAACTCTTTTTTTTTCACTTCTCATTCCCTCGCCCAGTTCTCTGTCTTTATCTCTCTGTTTCTCTAAGTCTCTGTCTCTCTGCTGGAAAGAAGGAACTTCCCTTAAGAACTGAGGAGCCGCCTCCATCAGACTGGCCTGTGCATAATGCTCCCTCCTCTTTAGGGCACTTGCACATGTCTGTCTCAAACACTTGACCCAGTTCTTTCAAAGGATCAAATGTTTAGGTCTGTACTCCCTTTTTCTATTGGATTATTCATTCTTTTGATGACCAGTTTTGTTGCCTGAGGTTTTCTGTCCTGCCCAGTTCCCACAATCTTTAAATCCCAAAGAAATCACACAGAGGTCTACATTAGTTATAAACTGATTGGCTCATTAGCTCAGGCTTCTTATTAACTCTTATATCTTATATTAGCCCATTATTCTTGTCTATGCTAGCCACGTGGCTCGGTACCTTATTCAGAGAGGCATTCATATCTTACTTCTTCTGTGGCTGGGACATGACTGTGGACCAAGCTTTCCTCTTCCCAGAATTCTTCTATTCTTGTTGCCCTGCCTCTACTTCCTGCCTGGTTGTATCACCTATGCTTCATTCCTGGATACTGGCCAATCAGCATTTTATTAAAATACAATTGACAGGGTACAAACCATTGTCCGACAGCACAATTTCTTGAGTTTTTTGTATATTTTGGAGATCAGACCTCAGTCTGATGTGGGGTTAGTGAAGATTTTTTTTTCCCATTCTGTAGGTTGTCATTTTGTCTTGTTGACCATCTACTTTGCTTTACAGAAGCTTTTCAGCTTCAGGAGGTTCCATTTATTAATTGCTTTTCTCAATGTCTGTGCTGCTGGGGTTATATTTAGGAAGTGATCTTCTGTGCCAATGCGTTCAAGCGTACTTCCCACTTTCTCTTCTATAAGGTTCAGTGTGGCTGGCTTTATGTTGAGGTCTTTGATCCATTTGGATTTGAGTTTTGTGCATGGTGATAGATATGGGTCTATTTTCATTCTTCTACGTGTTGATATCCAGTTATGCCAGCACCATTTGTTAAATATTCTTTCTTTTTTTCATTTGATATAATATTGCTTCTTTGTTCAGATGTTCAGAGGTATGTGGATTAATATCCAGGTCTTTGATTTGGTTCCATTGGTGCTCTTGTCTGTTTTTATGCCAATACCAGGCTGTTTTCAGTACTGTAATTCTATAGTAGAGTTTGAAGTCAGCGATTATGATAGCTCTAGAAGTTCTTTTATTGTACAGGATTGTTTTGGCTCTCCTGGGTTTTTTTGCTTTTCCATATGAAGTTGAGTACCATTCTTTCGAGGTCTGTTAAGAATTTTGCCTAAACAGAGAACTCTCAACAAAGGAATCTAAAATGGCTGAAAGACACTTAAGGAAATGTTCAGCATCCTTTGTCATCAAAGAAATGCAAATCAAAACAACTCTGAAATTCCATCTTACACTTGTAAGAATGGCCAAGATCAAAAACACTGATGACAACTTATGCTATAGAGGTTGTGGGGTAAAGGGAACACTCCTGCTTTGCTGGAGGTAATGCAAGCTGGTACAGCCCCTTTGGATGTCAGTGTGGCAATTTCTCAGAAAATTAGGAAACAACCTTCCTCAAGACCCAGTAATACCACTTTGGAGTATATATTCAAAGGATGCTCAATCGTGCCACAAGTACATGTGCTCAACTATGTTCATAGCAGCATTGTTTGTCATAGCTGAACCTGGAAACAACCTAAATGCCTCTTGACTGAAGAATGGATAAGGAAAATGTGGTACATTTACACAATGGAGTACTACACAGCAGAAAAAAGTAATGACATCGTGAATTTTGCAGGAAAATTGATGGAGCTAGAAAACATCATTTTGAGTGAGGTAACCCAGACACAGAAAGACAATTATCACATGTACTCACTCATAAGTGGTTTTTAAACATAAAATAAAGAAAACCAGCCCACAAATCACAATCCCAAAGAACCTAGATAACAATGAGGACCCTAAGAGAGACATACATAGATCTAATCTACATGGGAAGTAGAAAAAGACAAGATCTCTTAAGTAAATTGGGAGCATGGGGACCTTGGGAAAAGGTTGAAGGGGAGAGGAGAGGCAGGGAGGGAAGCAAAGAAAAATGTAGAGCTCAATAAAAATCAATTAAAAAAACAAATGTTATAATGCTATTCTTCAGCCAGTTCTTATATGTCCAGTGTTCCACCCTGTGTATCCATTCTTCTTCATGTGGATGGGAAATAGTCCTTTCCACATATTAGAAGCATGCTTCATTTGTAAATTCTGATGTAATAGAGTCTTGTGACTGCAACTTGGAAATTTTGAGGGGATTCCCGGTTTGGGTCTGCTATCATCAGTCAACACTGGATATCTTAATTTGTTTTCTTAAGAACATTGAATTCTCATCCCTATAAATATCCCCAGAGAGGAGTTTCACAACTTGTCCATCATGATGAATTATTAATCTGGGGAAAGTGATTGTAGAAAGCTCAAAGGTCAAAGAATTTGATCCCTAAACTCTGATAATTTTTCAAATAGTCATGCCCAAGTTCAGATAGGAGTAGGTTTACTTTATAGAAAAGTCTTCATTTCTCAAGATGCTTAGCCTTCCTTCTTAAAATGACATGTTTTAGTGTATTAAAATAAACACTATTTCATAAAACAAAAATAGCAATTTTATTAACTGCTTTCTTGAAGGATCACTCTCTCTGCTAACTGAGAACATGAAGGAATTATCAGTCAGAATGACTATCACCACAAAAACAAATGACCTCAAATGCTGGTGAGGACTGGGAGAGGAACACTGTTCATTGTAAACTAAACTGGTACAACCACTGTGGAAATCAACAAGGGCATTTCTTTTAAAGTCCAAAATTTCCAGCACTCAGGAGGCAGAGACAGTTATATATTTGAGAGTTTGAAGCCAACCTGATCTACAAAGCAAATTCTAGGACATCCAGGTTACAGAGAAAAACCCTGTCCTGGAAAAACAAAACAAAACAAAGCAAAACAAAAAAATTGAACTACTTTATGACCCAGCTACATCATTGTTGGGTATATCCCCCACCCCCCAAAAAGTTTATTATATCACAAAGATACCTGCATATTTACATTTTTTACAGTCATATTCAAAATAACAATGAAATGGAATCAACCTGCATGTCCATCAACAAGAAAATGGGTGATGAAAACATGATGCATATATACACAATTAAATCTGCAGGAAAATTAATGGATCTGGAAAGTATTTTATTAAGTAAGGTAACTCACAACAACAGGTAGTGTATGCTTATACTGGGATTCAGTTGTTACATATATGTGTATATGTGTGGGGGTGTAGGGCATGAAACAAGAAAGGGAAGTGTGAGAGAAGGGAAAGGTCTTAATGAAAGAGGAAAGAATAAACTAAAGTAATAGAATATGAGCCATGAGAGTAGGAGGGGATTTTTGGAAAGAGAACGAGTACATGAAGAAGAAAGGTAGATGAAAAAAGAATGATGAGGGAAGATGATACACAAGAACAAAGTGTGCATGAACATGCCATAATAAAACCTATTATTGTAGCTGAGGGGTGGTGGCACACACCTTTAATCCCAGCACTAGGGAGGTAGAGACAGATGACTCTCTGTGAGTTCGAGGCCAGCCTGGTTTACAGAGTGAGTTCCAGGGCAGCCAAGGCAGTTACAGGGAAACCCTGTCTTGAAAAGAAACCTGTTATTGTGTATGCTGATTAAAGAAAAAATAAATTTTAAACAGACACATGCTTATATATGTATTTTTTCTGTGTTGTAAAATATTTTTACAGGTTTTATTTTATTTTTAATAACATATATAAGTGTACAGATGTGTGCTATGAGTGCAGATGCCTATGGAAGAGGGCATCTCGTCCCCTAGAGATGGATTTACAGGTGATTGTGCGCCATCTAACATGGGTGTTGAGAACCAAACTCCGGTCCTCTGCAACAGCAGCATGAGCTCTTTACCGCTGAGTCACCTCTCCAACACCACAAACACTGTGTATGTGTATGGGTTTCCCAGAGCCAAATAGAGCTGATTCCTTCTGAAACTTCCAAGATATGAGAAAATGGGTTAGTGTACATATAGTCTTCTCCAATCAGCAACAATACGTTATTTTCGAGATTCAGAAATTTATAAAGAGCCAAAATGCCTCATTCACTTATTCCAAAAATACTAATTGAAAAGCAACTAAGACCCATGTACTTTTATAGGCAGTGAATATATCTTGGAAATTAAATTTGAAATGCACACACACACACACACACACACACACACACACACACTCCCCACTCACTCACTCAGTGGGGCTGAACAGATGACTCAATGGTTAAGAGCACTGGCTACTCTTCCAGAGGACCTGGATTTGATTTGCAGTATGCACTTCGCAGCTCAAAAGTATAACTTCAGTTTTAGGGGCTCTGATGCCCCCCTCTCCTGACCTCTTCAGAAATAAGGCATGCACATGGTGCACAGACATACATGCATGCAAAACATCAATAGGAATATACTTATTTCTTAATATAAAACTCTGAATGTCCCTACCCATGCCAAGCATCCATTATCAAAAGGAGGAAGAGAGAGGAAACAAGACTCAGATTCTAGTCTTCATTTTTCAATGTATTCGCTATAACCTGTTTCAACTATGTTGGCTTCATAGCTCAGTTTCCACATTGTACAATTTTTGTGTGTTTTTTACCTACCTAATCCAAGAGTTTTTTAAAGTTTAATAAAATAGCAAGAACACAGAAAATTATGCACCCAAAGGAAAATTAGGACACAGACAAGTTATATCTGAGATACATCTAAAAAAAATGAATCATTCAGGAGACGGTTGTGCTGTGGAGCATGCAGTAGCTGCGAGTTCCTAGACAATTGTGGTATACTTCAACTATGGCTAGAGAAATTGGTGACCACTCCTTGTCTGACAATTCATGGAGAAGGTGAAGTAATGTCAATATCAAAGAGAGCAGCCAGGGTGGGCTGCTCATTCCTGTAATCCTAGCTCCCAAAACAGGACAATCAGATCGAAGGAATACTTGGGCTACAGAAGGAGAATAAGAACAAAAAAGAAAATTTGAAAATGGTGAAGGATCCAGATCAGTGATAGTGTGTTTGCCTAGTGAGCACAGGGCCTTAAGGTCAATCCCCAAGATAATACATAAATAAGGGCTGAAGTGGCTCAGCAGTTAAAAACATTTACTGTTCTTCCAGAGAACCTTTGTCTGGTTTAACTCACCTCCATCAGGTGACTCACAAGTACCTGTAGCTCCAGTTCTAGTGAAGCCAACACCCTGTTCTGCCCTCCAAAGCTACTGCATGCTCATAGTGCACATATTGACATTCAGGCACACATATGAAATAAATAAATAAAGATATAAATGAATAGGTAAATGAGTTTGGAATGTAGCTCAGGTGTGGAGTGCCCTGGGATCAATCCCTACTACTGCAAGAGAATAAAAAAACATGGCAGAGTGAGAAAAACCTAGTGAGGAGAATCAATCAAAATAATACAATGATGAGAATTGTTTAATGAGGGATTGGAACAATAATCAGATAAGTAAAGGACATGGGAAAACAGACTTCCAGACAGGTTTGTTGCAATAGCTGCCAGCAGAGGTCTCTAGCCTGGAGCAGAGCTGCTGACAGGACTAGCATTGAGATGCCAATTTTCACTATACATTTCTCTTCAGAATTAACATGTGTACTTATTGTTTGTCTCTCCCCAAAATCAACAGTATCCCCTTGCTAGGCCCAGTTAATTGGTAATGTCTTGAAAGAAAGAGGAGAACTCTACCTACCCCTGTGTACCAGAATAAACTTGTCATCTTTAGCCCTCTGGGCCCTTTGTCAGTTCCTGTCTGGGAGAACTCAAAAAGGAAGCAACACTTTTAATTCAACTTTTCTCTCTCAAGATATCTACGTCTATCATGTAATTTTGGCATCAGGCAGGCCACAGTTGAAAGACTGGGTTCATATTAATATAGTAAGTTTCTGGAAAAACTGTATTACTCAGCTCTCAGGGTAATATAGTCACTTATTTAGGAAGAACTTTAACAAAAAGTCAAAATATCAGTGTTTTACATCAGAAAAAATTACTCTGTAATGTAAAAGAAATCAAAGATATTCAAGAGTTGATATAGCAATTCCATTCATCAGTGGTGAAGTATAGCTGCCCTTCAGCTCCCCGTTAGAGATTTAACTTCAAGGATTAGTACAGGGTCAAAAACAGTTGTATACTGATTCCTTTAAAATGTTATTTAAACATTAGCATTGTTAAATCTAAAGTGATGTTGTTGGATTTTCATCTCTATGCTTAATTTTTGAGTCAGATGTACAAGCCTAAATATTTTACTACGTCTTTAAATATATGGATCTCCAATATATATTCATCCTATATATATTTCTAGACATCTACAAACATAGATAATCATTTGTGATGGTTACTCTTCATGTCAGTTTGCCCAGGTTTGGAATTACAGAGAAGACACTTTTCTGGACCTGTCAGTGTTTCTGGGGGTTGAACTGAAGAGGGAATATGCACCCCAAATATAGGAAACTTCATCCCATGGACTGGAGTTACAGATGAAATGGAAAGGAAGAAAGTGAGCTGAGTACTGCCATTCATCTGTCCCTGCTTCCTTATTGTGGCCAGTTGTCTCATGCCCAAGGAGCCAGAGAAAGTGTCTCCTTTTGTAGGTTGTTTCTCTCAGGTAGTTTGTCACAGCAACAGGAACTAATGACTAATGATGTTTGCTGCATTTTTCCGGTTTTAACTGCACAGTGAATGAGACTATTGGTGGGCAGAAAAAAATACCTCCCAGGGATACATTAGTGGTACAGGCTCAGCCCTTAGAACTACTCTGGGAAGAAAAGTCACATTTATTTCCGCATCCATAAAGATCTGAAGTCTCCACACACAAAGGTTTCAGGTTCCGTGTTCAGGTAAGTCAAGTTACAATCATTTCACTTTGAATCATTGTTTTTAGAGTTTTGTCGTTAAATATAACCACAGAAATGCATCCATTAGTCAAATATGCATTGCAATAACATTAAAGTGACTTCTGTGTGGCAGCTGGTGGGAGGGGGTGTTTCTTGATACTCTCAGCAGCCAACACCCAACTTCGCCCTCTGTCTCTCTTTGTGTTTTCTCAGTTTCTTTTCACTTTTAAATCTACTTTCTTTTAGAAACAGTCTCTAAAATAAATGTCTAAAAACAGTTGTTGGGAATAGTGGGCTCTAGTCATTCCTTAGCAGGAGAGCACTCTTGAGGTGGGGGCATAACGCTGGTCACCTGGGCCACCAGTAGAGCAGGTGGTGGTATAGGCAGACAATCTCAGGGATCCCACCCAAACACAGAAAGAATGAGTCCAGATGGGAAGAGAAGCAAGTGTGGGAGAGGCCAGGAACTCCAAAAACTGTTGGGATGACTCCAATCTATGCCTTCCACCTATCTAGTGCTTTGTGGAAAGGGGGAGCCGGAGCCACAGCACAGAAGCTGTGCAGAGATGGGAAGATGTGCCTATCCAAGTCTACCCATTTACTCTTCCCCGCAGAGCTTGGACCTTCCCATCTCAGCCTTCAGTCTCCAGGTCCAGGTGCCATGGATGTGCCCTAGGAAGTATTGGTTGCACACCCATCCTTCAAACACACTCTAATGCATAATAGCATTTTCTCATCCTCTTTAAGAATGGATCTGGTACTACCATGTGCAACTAGGTTTCATCCCTGTTTTCAGCATCTCCAGTTAATAAATGAATATGCTTTGATTATTCTCACCTCCTGGTCCCAGTCTGATTGGTGCAACGTATGAGTTAATGGAACACATACACTTAACCACTCCCTGGCACAGATAATAAATGTCGGTCATCGCTGTCATGACCAACAGAGCTTAATATGCACAATAGACATTTAATAAAAGTGTTGGTGCACAATTCATTCATTATTTGATCTTAATGGCCGATATCAGGCTCCCATTATGTTTTAGCTACATTGATGAGACAGTTAGATATATGTAAAAATATATTAAATATAAAGGAATAGAATTTGGAGGATCTAACACTCTCACACAGATATACATGCAGGCCAAACACCAATGCATGTAAAATAAAAACAAATCATTAAAAAAAACTCACAAGCTAATATCATGCAAAATTACAAGCTGGCTCAATAAAACATGCTATTCAATATTGTGCAATGTCATAACATTGGTATTTTGTCAATCATCACAGAATTGTATTTTTCCCTGAAGTGTCCAGTATAAACCCCACACATGCTACATAAGCACTCTGCCATTGAACTACATCTCCCAGCCCTAATTAAAAACCTTTTGAAGAGACTTTTAAAAACTCAATATGAGGGTCACACTATGTTTCCAAAACTGTTCTCAAACAACTAAGCTTAAGTTATTCTCTTACTTCAGCCTTTTGGGTGCTGGGACTGTAGACAGGTGCCATTGTGACTGGCTTGGCCCAGCAAATTTAGTGTCTGTAGATCAGGATACGTGTTTGTGTCTCTGTGCTTTTTAACTGATAGACCTTAGAAATTAAAGAGAAATATATCTAAATCATTCTTGATGGTGATGCTTGATAATTATTTGCAGAAGTGAATTTGATGGCAGAAAATCTAAAACTTAGAAGACTGAAGTTTTGATTTGATTGTCATTTCTGCCAGTAAATGACGCTGGTCATCTCATTTCATGACCTAACTCCCTTTCCATCAAACCATGGGCCTGTTATAATGCTTGTTTATATGCCTGCAGTTTTCAGATTTAGTTATTTCACTAATTTTTAATGTTTGTGAGTGTTTAGCCTGCATGTATGCATTGCTCTATGTGTGTGCTTGGTGCCCTAGAAGTCAGATCCCCTGGGACTAATGTCACAGACAGCTATGAGGCACCATGAGGGTGCTGGGACTTGAACCAAGTCCTCTGTAAGAACAGCCAGTGCTCTTAACCACTGAACAAACTCTCCAGCCCTATGCCTTCCTTTTACTACTGGGTTTCTGAAACCCTCACACAGAACAGTTAGACACTTTTTATCATTCCCGTTCTGCCTCATAAGAATTGACTGAATTGAGTTGTAGTTTATATCCAATAACTATTTTTTTCAATTTCTCTCTCAGGCATTATAGAATTGCAGAGGAAAAAGGATTTTAAGAGTCCTAAGTCTTCCCTCATGTTCTGTGTACTCTGGATGTGTTGGAGGATTACAATTTCATAAGATCCCTAGGTGATTATGGAGTCACTCTGAATGACTCCTCTTTCTGAGTGGCTCAGGGAAGGCTGAACCAGGGTTTCCCAAACTCAGCACTATAGATATGCTGATGATTCTTTGTTGAGGCCCGTATTGCTAAACATTGTTCGAAAAGTATCAGCATGCTAGGCCTCTCCTTGCCAGGAGCACTGCTCCCTCTTCCTCCCTGTGACAGCTGAGGATATCTTCAGCAGGGGCTGGGGATACAGCTCCGTTTGCCCCAATGCTTGTTTCACATGTATGAGATCCTGGGTTTGATTCCCAGTGCCACATGCAAATACACAATAAAATGATTCATCTATTTTCCAATATCCTCTAGTGATCAAAATCCCCATATGGAAGATCATTGGGGTTAACAGATTGTTCTGTATTGTCTATATAATATTCTTTCCTTTTTTGTATGTTATCTTCCTGTTAATCTCTCTTTCCTTGCCTTCAATTTGATTTTTTGTTGTTGTTGTTTTTGAGGGGGGAGACACTGGGAGTGAGACAAGTTTTCTCTGTGTAACAGTCCTGGCTGTCCTGGAAATCACTTTGTAGACCAGGCTGGCCTTGAACTCACAGAAATCCACCTGCCTCTGCCTCCTGAATGCTGAGATTAAAGGCCTACACCACCATACCTGGCTCCTTTAATCGTTTTTATTCCCTCTTGTAATATTCTAGGTTTTCCTTCTGTCTCTACTACTGTCAGTTAGTGTTGACATTGTCTGAACCACTCACCCATGGGAGTTAGAGAAACTAACTTGGCAAGGATACAGAGAAAACAGAGTGAAGTTAAGTCAACCTGAAATTGTATTTCTGTCATTCCCACTTCTAGGACAACTTGGAAAATTTGCTTAATTTATTTGAACCTTCATTGTCTCATCTGAAAAACTAAAGTCATTACCTAAGATAGGGTGTTGTTTCTTTGTTTCATTGAGGGTATTAAGAAGCTGTTAAGGGGAGGAGTAGCAGGTGGTCAAGCTGCAAGGGCTCTCCCGAGGCAGCTCGTGGCTTCAGGCCACACAGGCCGGCTAAAGATGTCATACATGCTCTCACATCTGCACAATGGCTGGCGGGTAGACCAGGCCATCCTTTCGGTCGTCAGTCACCACTGGACTCCACTTGCATGAAGATGGACGAGGTTCTGTGTAGCAGAAATGGAAGATAGTGTGAGATCTTTCTCATCTTGTATGAGTCCTGTTGGGATATCCCAGTTGTTTTACAGCAAATGCTGTTGGTGTCGCTTGTGCTCCGTGGCATCCTCTCTGGTTCTCCGGAGCCTGGCAGGCCTATCTGCTGCCAATATGAACATCTGCTGTGCTCGGCCCGATGACCTGAGGACCATGCAGCACTGCTACCTGCTCTGCCTGCCCCAGAACTACAAGATAAAGTACTAATTCTATCATGGCCTCTCTTGGCCCCGAGATCATGGGCTATGTCCTGGCCAAGATGAAGGAGCACTCCACTGATGCCCCTCATGGACACATCACCCCGCTGGCTGTGAAAGCTCTCACCGGTGCCTCAGCCTGGCCCAAAAGCTGATGGACCAGGTTTCAAGGGCCAAGGTCGAGAACTTCAGCGCTAAGTATGTATCCCAGTGCAACAGGGCGGCCCTGCACCTTTATTCCAACACCCTGAACTTCCAGGTTAGTGAGGCGGAGCTTAAGTACTATGCAGATGGAGACGATGCATACGCCATGAAACGAGATCTCTCACAGACGGCAGATGAGCTGAGATGGCAGCTGGTGCTAAAGAAGGGCAGGTACGTGGTTCTGGGTGCCAAGGAGAATCAGGACAGCACACTTCCTGGTTCCCAAGAGGCCTGTCAGCGGAGCCTGCCTAGAGATGATAGTGGCAGTGACAGCAAAGACAGCGCTGATGTCCAAAACAGCTTGCAGGACTTGGGTTCCACATCCTAGAGCCTGCTAGAGCCTTGTAGGTTCTTGCCGTTTTAGTCACATTTTTCTTGGGCAACCTATATAGTATCTACTCCGGAGTCATCCCACAGTGACCCAAATGACTGCTCATTGTTAGCGCTTACCACAGTGTCAGCGCTTAGCACATTGCCTACTCATAAAGACACTCCAGGACACAGAAGCTGCGGTGCTTTCCTTGGTTTCTTCCATGCTGCCGCTGTAGTCTGTCTGCAGCTGTCCTGTATTGATTGTGTGTATCCTGCATGGTTTTGCCTAGAATGCCAAATAGGACATGGGGACAACTTGGGAAGCTCCCCAGCTTTCAGCGTTTGACATTATTTATCTGGGTTTTTATTTCTGAGTAGGCAGGACCATCAACTTAGAAGAATGTTCCCTTTCGGAGTGTGGGGGAGGAGACAGGTATTGGACTTATGCACAAGCAGAATTTGTAGATCTTAAGGAAAGGACAAACAAATCAAATTGTTATCTAACCTTCCCCCAAGAAATAAAAATATTAAAAAGGAAAAAAATCTGTTAAGGAGCTGGGCAGTAGTGGTGCACACCTTTAATCCTAGTACTTGGAAGACAGAGGCAGGTGGCTCTCTGTGAGTTCAAGGCCAGCCTGGTCTACAGAGTGAGTTCCAGGGCAGACAGGGCTTCACAAAGAAGTTCTATCTTGAAAGATCAGAAAAGATAAAGACATTATTAAGAGTAGAAATGAGATGTATCTCACTGGGAAACTACTTACTTAGCACATAGCAAGCTTTGGGTTGATTTCAGCCTCCAACACCACACACACAAATCCAAGCATGAGCTGAAATATTTGCTGCTAGCTTTCGTTCCAGGATCCGATATCAAAAGGTGATAGCTATTGGTTAATGCTGCTAGGTTTCTAGAAAGAAAGACACTATGTTGTAATCATATTAAAAAGATATTGTGAGCAGAGGAATCCACGCTAAAAACCAAATATGAATGCAACTGACAGCTGCTGTTGTCCCCAGTGTGCCACGCCACCTTTCAGTATTCAGATTAGAAGTAAAAGAGTTCGTCACATGACTTCAAGAAATCTCCCTTAAAGGGCTGGAGAGATGCCTCAGTAGTTAAGATCACTGGCTCCTTTTCCAGAAGACCCTGGTCAATTCCCAGCACTCACCCAGAAGCCCCAGTTCCAGGGATCTGACATCGTCACACAGACATAGATGCAAGCAAAACAGCAATACACATAAAATAAAAAAGAATTACTAAAATGAATTTTTAAAAGAAATCTTCCCTAAAGAAAACTGGCATACACAATATGCCTCTCTTTTATCACACACATTTTCCTTTTTACTGCTTGAATGTGGCTGTGATAGCTGGAGATGCAGTTTCAGTGTTGGATAACTTAGGAGCAGACTCATGGCTAGCTGACGGAACTTGGAACTTTAAGACTTCATGGAAAAGTGTTGCCCTGTACTGCTGACTCATGGATGTTCATGTCACAAAAAAATGAATGGCCTCTTTTGAAAGTATTGTCATTGGTCAATGACAATGACAAGCTTGTCATTGTCAATGACAAGCAGATAGATGGGCCAGAGATGTAGTTAGGTCAGGTTTGGTCCATAGCACCAATTAAACTGGAAGGACTGAAACATGCCTAGACTCCCAGCACTTCAGAGGCAGAGATAGACAAACCAGAGGTTCAAAGTCATTCTCTACTACATAAAGCAAGTGGTCTAATTAGCCTAGAGAAAGTAAATATGACAATACCAGTTAGCATGTCAATGTGGGTGGGAGAAATCTCATAAGGCTCCATCCCTTCATGAAGAGGTAGAGACAATTAATGGACATGTGGCCTTGAAGTTATGAATGCACCACTGCATTAGTTACTTCAATGTCACTGCGACCAAATCCCTGGCAGGAAGTGAATTAAAGGAGAACGATTTTTTTTAAAAACAAACTGTATAAGAGGATTCAGTATCTTGTGTTAAGAGAAGTAAGGAGGTGGGAGGATGAGGTGGCTGGTCATGGTGTGTCTGCAAGTCAAGAAGCAGAGAGAAGGTAAGAAATGGAGCTGTGCTGTCACTCAAGGCCTGGGGATCCACTTCCTCCAGCAAAGCTCCTTGTGTTCCCCAACCCAAAACAGTGCTACCAGCTGGGGACCAAGGGTTCAAATACATATGTGCCTGTGGTAGAATCTCATAGTCAAATCTCAAATAGTAAGTGCATACAATAAGACTTAAACACAATCGAGGTAAGACTTGAATAAAGGCATACAAAACTGAGGTGTACAAATCCCCTCAAAGATGCAGAATTTGCAACGCCTGAGCTTAACCTAGAGCAGATAATATGTTGCATGAACAAATGCATAATTCTTGACAATTTGCTAGTAACACAATAAACTAATAATAATAATGCTGTACTAGTAAATGCATAATAAATTATTAATTTATTAATGAGTAACATGCATTTTTATTTAAGAAAACAACAACTCATAAGCAAAGAGAAAAATAATTTTTCAGATTTAGAACATCTAAGCCAAACATAGAGTGTCACTTAAAAGGCTGAAGGACTGGCTTCACCTTTAAAGGCTAGGCTCCTCACCAAGAAGACCACAATGTTCCCTAGAGCAAAGGGTCTTCTCATCGTGTGATGGATGCTTCATTTCATGGACCACTTACAATCTTTCTTTTGATCACTCAGGTTGCCTTGATTGAAGTGAATATTGAGAAAACAGAGGTCTCCAGAAGAAAATAATCAAATCAAGGAAAGTCTGGTTTTGGGGGTGTTGCCTCACCATGGTAAGAGTATTTTCTGAGCAAACATGAGGACTTGAATTGAAATCCTTAACATCCATATAAAAAGTGGATATGGCTGCTTGCACATATTAACTCCAGTTCTATAAGTGATGATGACAGGAAGACAGATGAAGTTTGCTAGCCTAGCAAGTTCAGTGGGAGATTTTGCTTCAAGGGTGATAGAGCAGGACTCTAACATCTCTTTCTGGCCTCCACACTCCTGCACATAGGTGGGTGCTCCAGCATATTCAAATATTCATATATTCATATTCGTGTGTGTGTGTGTGTGTGTGTGTGTGCATGAGCGTGTGTGTCCTGGGAGTTATTCCAAGAAAGAGTGTAGAGAAAGATAGCACAAATATGAATGCTGTATTCTAATACATAGGAATAGGTTGAACAATCTTTCTCTGATTCATCTTTACATGATGGTCCATTCACTCCAAAAACAAAAGGCACTTGAGAATTATTCAAGTAATGGATCTCAATTAGACGTTAAAGGCTTGAGGTATGACCTAACTCAAGCAGTAATTTCATCATTTTCCTCTCATACAGCTTGCTTCCTGAAAGCTTCATATTTCATTTATAGTTTTAGGGTCTCAAGAATGCCAGAACAAAAGCATGAAAAACTGTCTCTCTAGTCTTAGTTGGGCCCTACAGTATTTTATACTATTTTGTTTATGCCATGAGAATAGAATTAGAAAAATATTTTAACACAGGAGGAAGATAACATTCTTTACAATTTATTTATAAATGCCACTGAAAGTTTTGTAAAGAAACTTTGCATTCATCTACAGTGAAATAAAACCCAGAAAGGATTGTGTCTTAGTTAGGGTTTCTATCACTGTGAAGAGACGCCATGACCACAGCAACTATTATAAAAGAAAATATTTAATTGGGGCTGGCTTACAGGATCAGAGGCTTAGTCCATTATCATCATGGCAGGAAGCATGGCAGTATACAGGTAGATATGGTTCTAGAGAGGAGCTGAGAGTTTTGCATCTAGATCTGCAGGTAGCAGGAAAAGAGACTGACATGGGGTCTGGCTTGAGGTTTTGAAACCTCAAAGCCCACTCCCAGTGACACACTTCCTCCAACAAGGCCATACCTCCTAATAGTGCTACTCCCTATGGCTTATGGGAGGTATTTTCATTCAAACCACCATATATTGCTTCTCGATTAGGTGTGTCCTTACTGAAGTCACATAGTGATTGTTGAACTCTCTCAAAATAAGTCTAACTCTGAGTGTGATTGTTGGATAAATCTCCTGTCAAAGATTTACTTTTCCCCTCAGAAATCAAAAAATGTCGCTCAAGAATCACTGCATATAGGAACCTTGAAGCTTCTTCATCTATAGTCCAAGCAAATAAATGTCCCTTTTGTATTCTATAAGTGAAAAGAAATTATATTAAATATTGAAAAGGAACAATATAGAAGCAAAACAAACAGAGAGTAACAGGCCAAAAGAACTGCTGAGTGTAGTTACTATGATTTTGCCAATAATAAAAATTAGATAACATGGAATACATGCATTACATGGAAACAGGGATGTACTGGGGTGTGCCATTTTCTGCTCAGATGCACTTCAGATGCAGCCTTAATGGAGTCTTCTACATGTGTCTCTCAATGGTGAATCAGATGAATTCACATGAAGAACCACACTGAGCTCTCGAAGTAGAACCCTAAGGCCTCAGTGTGGCAAAGGATCACCTGCCAGGTGTTCTGTGGGTAGACTTTCTGTCCAGTACTGTCCCCTCCCTCATGGTGAAACTGTCCATTCTCTGCTTCTATGCTATAAGGACTAGAAGTTTGTCACAATCAAGCTTGCTTTTTTGAGTTTCTTTTTTGGATTTTTTACATTTTTTTTCTCACAATGAACTAAATTTGCCTCCCTAAAAACATCTCTGCCTTGATTCCAGTGTCTGACTTTAAATAAAAAGATAATTGTTTCATCAAAAAACAGTCTTAACATATTTATGCCACCCACTTCACTGTTTGCTGGCAACATAGCAGTGAGCAAGACCAGTATCAGCGCTGACCCCCAGCTTCGTGTTGCAAGACCATCCTTCAGCATTTAGAAGTCAACATTCATATGCCCAAGTCTGCCTGCCATTTCATTTGTTGTCCCTCAGTCTGGCTTCTGGTACATTTTCAAGTTTGGAAGCTTTATGTGGTGACAAGAGATGGTCAGTTGGGACTCTGTCTTCCTCCATTATTTGGTGATTTCATTTAGCTCATTTTCGTATATGTGTATATTTTAGGAAGCTTCTACTATTATCTTTCTAATAGCCCTGAATTTTAGCAGTCTCTCCCCAAATTCTCTTTCCTCCTCCTCCCTGAGTGACCCTCTCCTTCCAATTTCCCACCTACCCATAACTATCTATTCTATGTCCCTTTCCTAAAGAGAGCTAACTGTCTCCCCAGTCCTTTCTCTACACATAACTTCTGTGGTTCTAGTGATCATGGTTTTGTTATTATTGGCTGAACAGCTAATATCCTCAAATAAGCACATTCATAACAGAGTTGTCTTTCTGAGTTTGGGTTACCTCACTAAGGGTGATGTTTCTAATACCATTCAATTACTTGTAAATTTCATGATGCACTTCTTTTACAGTGTGAATAATACTCCATTGTGTAAATGTATCGCTTTTTTTATCCATTCATCTGCTTGTGGACATCTAGGTTTTTTCCAATCTCTGGCTATTATAAGTAGAGCAGCAATGAACACGGTTGAGCAAACGTCTCTATGGTAGGGTTATGTGACTTTTGAGTATATGTCCAAGAGTGGTGTACTGGATCTTGATGTAGCTTGATTCCTCTTCCTGAGAAACCCCACATTGATTTCCATAGTGGCTGTATAAGTTTGCCTCCCTTCCCTTACTGTGCCTTCTAGACAGCATGAGCTGTCACTTGTTTAATTGATCTTGAGCCTTGATCTTTTAAACTTTTCTCCATGTCTCAAAAAGCTGGGATTTTATTACCACTAGGCCTATAAATGAACACTTACATTTACTATTTTTTTTACTAATAACCACTTGGAATTTTCTTAAGAGTCGTTTATAAAACACTCATGAAAGTCTGTTTTCTAAGGAAGAAGCTTGGAAACTCCCCAGTAACTCCTCATCTTATAGCCAAGAAAACTGATACCCAGAAAGGTTGAAGGACTTGCCCAAGGGAACATAGAATATAAAGGAAAAGAGGGTAGAAAGAAAGAAAAAAAAAAGAGAAGGAAGGAAATACTTTGTGATGCTAAAAAAGTCAAACTCACCCCTCTGCACATGGTCCAGCTGTGGGTCTCTGTATTAGTTCCCATCTACAGCAGCAGGAAGCTTCTCTCATCAGAGATGCCTGAGCTAGACATCGATCTGTGGGTATAGCAGAATGTTCTTAGGAGACATGTTTATTGCTTGGCTCCTTTAGCAGAACCATAGTATTTGGTTTTCCCCTAGGTCTGTGACCTATCTAGGGCTTCTGATCAGTGTCAGGCATGGATTCGATCCATGGGATGTCCTTATAAAATTCCCTCAGGGTTCAGGGATCTATGCAGAAGAGGGGGCAGAAAGCTTGTAAGATCTGGAGCAGGGGTGCTGGGAGACACCAGGGAAACCGTTCTTCAGACACAACAGGACAAACGCACATATGAGCTCACAGAAAGTGTCTGCACGCACAGGGTCTGCACAGGTTCAGCCAGGGTCCTAGTGCTCAGAGGGAAAGTGAGCACTAACCAAGAACCTGTCTCTAATTAACAGCTACAAAGCAGAAATTCATTTTCTCCTGTGTAGTCTCACTGAGGGTACAAGCCACACTTAAGTGCAGGCCCTATGCCCAGCAGTAGATGACCAACACAAAATGAACTCAAAGAGATTTCTGGAGATTTATTTGTCTTATATTGCTTAGTCTGGGCGTTTTTCATCTCATTGATCTTTTGCATCTGTGTTATAGTTGTGTTTTTATGGATTGTGTTCATGTGTATTCAATTTTATTTGTTTGCTTGCTTTGTTTTACTGTTTTTTATTGCCTATTTGTTTTCTAAAAAGAAATATTCAGAAAGCATGGAGTTAAAAAAATGGGGAGGTGGGGAGAGGAAACCTTGATCAGAATATGTTATATAAAAATTATTTTAATAAAAAACAAAATAAAAGTCACAACATAAACATCCTTCTCTGTTTTATCAAAATTCATAAATGTGAATTTTAGAACATATTTCCCATATAAAATTAATTTCTCCCAAATGTCTCTTGTACTTATGAGGTCCTTCAGCCTTGATGGCATTCCTTGTATGTGTTTATTCATGCTTTAAAGGTTATATTTCTGCTCTACATATTTCCTAGTCTTTATTTGCAAATTCTTCTCCTTACAGATATGTATTGGTCTATTGGTTGCATTTTGAAACAAAATTGTTTAGTGTTCTTACCCTTCAAGAGAGCTCCTTTTTTAAGCAATAGTATGGAAAATACCCATGATGGTGGGGGCACCTGTCCTTCTGCATTAGCGATGGCAGGGGGAGACTAACTCATATGAGATATCACTGGTGCCATCGACCGTAACTCTGGTTTGCATTACTTACTCCAGCCTCCCATTTATATATCTTAGGCCCTGTATCTCTAGAGACAGATGCCTGAATACTATTCCATTGACCCGTTCGCAAGTTCCACAGTTAACAAGGATTTCAAAATATCTAAAATGTTTAATAAAGTCACCATTGCTCCTTGAGGGTCCAAAGAAAGTATTAACTTTTAGTTATATTTATTGTTAATTTTAAAAATAATTTCTAGCAAATATTTATTTAAAACTTTATAGATGTACTGGGTCTGATGGTATACAGCTGGAGATTCCAGCTCTCAGAAGGCCAGGTAGTTCTACTTCAAGGAGTTCTACTTCAAGGAAAGTGGGAACTATGTAACTAGAACCTGTCTTGGAAAAAAAAGTTCACAAAGGAAATATTAATTGAGTATTATGAGTAAAATAAGAAATAGTTTCTTTACAGTGTTTGCCTCTATCTGTATTACTATAAAATATCAATCTAGAGATAATTCTGCCCAACTTGTATTTTATATTTTATTTTGTGGAGAAAGGGTCTCACTATATAACCTTGGCTGGCCTTATTCTCACCATGAGCAAAATTTAATTTTTAGGAACACTCTTGTACAAATATTTGCCTTCCATCTTGCTTCCTCATATCCAAACCATAGAAAACAATGTGATATCAAAGTCCCGTGGAACTCGGGGCAAGTGCTTGAATTGTGTTTTCTCCTACTCAACAATGATTTTCCAAAACTGATTTTTAAAATATGCAATGAAGACCATCCAAAAGATGTTATCATTAAAGATTTCATGACAGAATATGCTTTAACAATAAAGAATCATGTCATCTAGTAAACCAGTGCATCATCCTGTCTTGTGTAAGGTTCCATGAACAATAAAGCTTGTGATGAGTAAAATGGTTCATCAGATTTGGACCATGTTGACTTGTGAAAAAGCTTCTCTCTCTCTTTCCCACCTTTCCTGTCCTGTATGTAGACCAGGTTGAACTCAAACTCATAGATATCTGCCTGCCTCTGCCACCTGGCTCTTTCTTTTCTGTTTCTTCTCTCCCTCCCTCCCTCTCTCCCTCCTTCCTTCCCTTCCTTCCTCCCTCCTTCCCTTCCTTCTTTCCTTCCTCCCTATCTTTTTTTGTTTTGTATTTTGTTCCTTTGCCTACTTGTAAATCCAGAGCAAAAATAACTCTGAAAAACATTTCTGAGATTTACGTCAGTATTTTGAGACTATAACAAGAAATTAAACTGTGTGCAAAGCTTTTTTACAGGTAAATTTTGGCATTGTTCATCAACTGAACAACAATCCCCAAGTCATAGCTCAATACATGGGTCTTCAGGATGTTGAATATGCTTCATTCTGGAATGAGAGATGTCAGGGATTAATCTTATCCCAACTGTCCTAGTCTTAAAGGAGTGGATTTTCTTCTTTTACTGTTTCTGAATTTGGGGAAGATAAGAAAGAGAAATCCAATGAAAAAAGAAATCAAAAGGTCCAGGAGGCATCCTACAAAAGACCAATGCAAGGAGTTGTTGTAATAAAAGGGACTCAGATAAACAGCAATCAGATTTGCAGAAGAAAAAAGGAGAGAGAGTGCTAAAAGTTGGTAATCATTTTAACATTTTTAAGTCTCAAACCTATTCCAACAACTGCCAGCAGAGGTCGCCATGCTAGGTGAGTCTGCTTAGCAGCCCTGGCTTTTAATGCTTATTGGACAACATTTCCTTTATCTGTGGCTGAAATGGGGTGGGGTTAATAGCGCACCTTTTGACAGTAATAAACTGCACTAAATATGTGTAAGTGGGAAGGTGCAGGTGTGCCTTCGCAAGTTGTCTCCAGAACACTCCTACCCAGCTGGGAGTGTATGTCCAGAAAAAGAAATAAAATGTTGAAAATGCCTATTTTACCCAATTCCTTTAGAAGTTCAAAACCCTGCCTCGCCTTTGCATCTGCGTTTGGCTGAATTTGTGAGAGAATCTTTCTCTGAGAGGTATGAATAGAGATGATGTGAAATTAATGAAATATAGACAAGAGAAAGGTCTCCATTTGTGAAATTTTTCTCAGATGTTCAGTTTTTAATTTGTACATTTATGAAGTGCTCCAACTTTTTAAAGTATTTCTAAAGCTCATCGGATGTGCTAAGAGTTGGATTTTCAAAATGGTTTTAGTGCTAACACGTTTTCAAGAACCAAGAAGGGGGGAAATTACTTAAAAGAAAGAAAGAGAGAGAGAGAGAGAGAGAGAGAGAGAGAGAGAGAGAGAGAAATGGAAAGAAAGAGAGAAAGAAAGAAAGAAATGGAAAGAAAGAGAGAAAGAAAGAAAGAAAGAAAGAAAGAAAGAAAGAAAGAAAGAAAGAAATGGAAAGAAAAGAAAAAAATTAAGCTGCTATGCGGCGTTGGAGTCTTCAAAATTCCTACAGAGGGCGCTGTTGCCCGTTCAATAAAAGAGGGAACGCTCCCAGGGAAAGGTTTCCCGTGAAATTGCTGGGATTTTTTTTTCTTTTACACAATGCCACATTGCAAATTAACAAGGGTTCCTACTAGCATTATATATTTCTTCGAGGAGTTATCACGTATGTATGCATGTGTCCAAACATTTTAAGTTTGTTTTAGTCTTAATAAAACCGGACTTATTTTACATGTTCTCTAAAGAACTTTAATAATTTTTAACAAATACTAAGTACATTCCTACTTTTAAAAATATCTAATATTAGGATAAAATAAAACACAAATGAAGATTTGCAATTCTACCTAAAGGAGGCTACAAAATAATCAAACTAGCACACCATATTATCCTTTTAAATAGTTTCATACCTTCAGTTTGGTTTCTATTTTATTAAACCTTCGATTTTAGTAGAAATTAATCAAAGATATGTCAGAAAGTGATTTAAAAGCATGAACATATTTAGAGAAAAGAAGAAGTTTCTCCAAATGTTTTTTTTGTTTTGTTTTGGGTGGAGTATGTCTATAATGAAGAGTTTTTGACGATTTGAAAGAGAGCTGAGCATTATTGTTAATAAGTTTGTGTCTTTCTTTATTTCCAAATCTATAATACCTATTTTTCAAAGTATCAACCAAAGGCTGATTTCAGTTCTAGAAGGGTGTGGGACCCACACAATGACACCAAGAAGAACTATTTCCTCTCTCCTAGCCAACTCTGGTGGCGAAAGGGGGACCTGTCTGCTGACGCTTTACGACTAGCCTGGTTTTGTGGTTTAAGATGCTAATTTTTTTAAGAAGACTGGGAAGGAAGAAAATAATAAAAGGGAAAAGCGAAAGAGAAAGAAGGAAAAAGGGAGAGAGGAAGAAAGAAGGGACGGAAGGGTGGGAAGAAGGAGGAAAGGAAGAAGGCGGAGAAAGAAATCCAACAGGGAATAGGAAAAGAACGTGTTTCTCAAGTTCTATCTGAAGCACCCTGCGTTTTCTTCATTTAGCTTACGGTAAATTAATGATGATCAAAACAGGAACAACGATAATAGATTTGCAAAACTGTTCATTGTGCGAGGTAGGAGTCCTCAGTTTGTGTGTTAGGAAATCGCTGTCTTCCTAGGCTGATTGGAGCCCTCTGCTTCTGAAGCCTCCGACCCTGCCGGAGCCCTAAAGTGCACAGGATACCTGGGTTTAAAGACAAACTCCCCTTACAGATTCACTCTCATCAGGTTTAATAACTTCCACCCCAAATTACCGCAACCCTCCTCATTCCCTTCTGTCATCTATTTTCTGCCCTAGGGGCCAAGATCTTCTTCAATGCCTCCCTTCTGGCTCCAGGGAACCTTCCGCACCCAGAAAGAGAGAAGAAAAACAACAGAGGGGTTGGGAAAGTGGGGTTGAGGGAGAGAGCCAGAGAATATAGAATTTCTGGTGAAAACAAACAAACAAACAAAAAACTCTGAGTCTTACAAGGCATTCATTTGAGGCTAGCTTAATTTTGTTCTTGCTATTATTTACGCTTAAAAAATAAACTAAACTGCACAAATCACATATTCAAAAGAAAATCTACCCTCAAACCAACCTGATGAAATCAAATTAACATTTTTTTCATTTCCCACTATCTCCTTAAAGAGTATAAAGCTTAAACCTTCTTGAAGATTCTGTTTCTCTAGTTTTTTAATCTATGAGGTTAAAATCACAAATTACAGACAACAGAAACAAACGTAAAATGTCCTACACCTCTGTTAAAAGTCTCAGAATTAACGTTGTGGGCTTTGTTGTTTCCAACATGTGAAAAAAAGAAAAGAAAAGAAAAAAAGAAAACTTGATAAAATGCAAACCCCAGGCAAACAGAAAGACACATAGGATCCACCGAAAACACAACCATTCCAGAGCTACAAGCAATATAGACTGCAGGGTCCACAAGATAGTCAAGTTACCAAATGTGTTAGGCAAAATGAGCAAAAATATCAGAAATCATTGTGACAAATAGTTTTTGTTGTTGTTATTGTTCTAAAATGATACTGTAGGTTATAAAATTTGCACAGCTATACGGGAAAATAGCTCTTAAAATCAAAGAATCTAGTTTTTTTCTAATACTCTACTGAACACACAAGAATAGGACATTTGTGTTTTAAAATCTCAATATTTGCCCCCCTTTTTAAAAAGCTATGTAGAAAATGAGGGGGCTGATGTTACTAGTTTCTCATTATCAATTGCTATAAGACTTTAGTTGGTAGCTTCGATGATTCACCATTTTCAAAATAGAGATTTTCTTAAAAATGTGTCTACTTATATTACTCGCTTTGAAAGCTATCTTCCCTTTAAATGCCTTTTTAGTCTATGAATTCTGCGACCCAGAGGTGTTTATGTAACTAAATGTGGGTATCTGCGTGTAAATTCTTGTTTATGATTTTTATAATATGTATGTGTGTGTCTATGTGTGTGTGTGTGTGTGTGTGTGGTGTGTATATGTGTGTGTGCGCGCGCCTTGTATCTAAGTCCTGTGTGCAATAATGTTTTTCTGTCTGCTGAGGCTTACTTCTCCAGCCTATTGTTTGAGACAACAGATATAAGTTGCGATGGGAGAGGAGCGTCGGATTTGGTGTGTATCCCCCATTTCCAATTATAGATGGATCATTACAGACAGCGGAGTCCTGAGAAGCCAGACATCTGCTCCTCACATGAATGCACTCACCTCCTAGAGACCAGGCTGCCATCATGCTCTGGAAACTCGTGGAGAATGTCAAGTACGAAGACATCTATGAGGTGAGCGGACACCCCCAGATGCATTTTAGAGCTTCGTACATAGAAAATTGGAGCTTCTTGACACCCCGGTTGACATATTTTTAAGCTATTTCCTAGCAGATTTCCGGCCGGGTTTCTGAGGTTTCTTTAACTTTTCTAAGGCTGCCTCTAGTAGACTTCGCTCTCCTGACGGGGGGTGGGGGGAGACTTTTAAGGTTGGAATCTGGCAACTTTAATTTAGGAGCTATTTTTCTTTTCTTCTTTTTTCTTCTCTCCTGTTCTCTCCTCCCCCTTGTAGGCTCTGATGGGGAACGTAGAGCCACTGAATTTAAATAGACAGAGAAAAGCATTCTCCCCCTCATTTTGAGTTCGGGAGAGAATCGGGTTTTCAAGCTTCACTCCGACTCGGGCTTTGGATTTTTTTTTTTAAATAAATTTTCTGAAATCAGTTAACTAACGGATCCAGGTACAGGATAAACACCTAGGGCGAGAGAGGGGAAAGAACGGGTGTACGAAAAGATAGAGTACATTACGGGGAGAAGGCATGGTTTTGCTGTTTTTGTTTTCTTGTGTTTTGCTTCTTTGCGGGTCAGAGGGTCCAAGCAGAGATGGCAGCCGCCAGCGTGTGGGCATTTTTTAATGAAGTCTGCCCACACTTCGTGCACCCGGCTACCAGTGCCCGGGAGAGCGAGTCCCTCCGGGGCTTCGACCTCCTCCTCCCCGGACTCCACCTTTCGCTTCTGGAGTCCGCGTCGAGCGAGGTTGTCGCGTCGCCGGGCGACCCTGCAGCTCGCAGGCGAGGCAAGGAGGCAGGGGCTGGGAACTGTTACAGGAGGAAATGCCACAGTCCCGGAGCTGGGGAGGTCCCCAATTGAGCTCAAGAGGAAGAGGAAAGGGAAGTAAGACTCAAAGTGGACGTCGAGGGAGGGAAGAACGGTTCTGGAGCTTCGAGAAAAGCTTTCGAGATCCGAAAAAGAAAAGAAAGCGAAAGGGAGTTAGCGAAGCGGGGAGGCAGAAGCGGGAGACCACCAGGAAAAGTTGGAGAGCAGAAGGCAGAGGAGATGGAACCCGGCCCCCGGCCCCGGCAGCACTGGGCTGGACCACCGGACGGAGGTGGGCAACTCAGGCTCATGAACCGGTCAGGAAAGAAACCGGAGCCCTGAGCCGGGAGCCCTGTGGGGACTAGGAGCAACAGCTCGGCAGTGATTGGCCTTGCCCAACTAAGGGGAGTCTGTAAGCAGTCCCCGGCTTCTTCCCCACCCCGCTGGCTGGGTCCGCCCGAGTGACCGCGACTCCTTAGGGAGCCTGGAAAAAGAGCCTCGAGTCAGTATCCAGTGTGTCTCAGTCCCTCCATTTCGAAGACCTCGTTTGAAGGTCAATCGGAAAGTAAGAAAGAGAAAAAAGAGAAGAAAAGGAAGAAAGTGAGGAGAAAGAGAGAGAGAAAGAGAGGGAGATTCTTCTTTCTCGGGATGACTCCAGGTTTCATCTCCCCTTTGTAGTTTTGTACTGACTGTACTGAGGGGCTGTGTCTGTCCGACTTGGCAGGGTTTGCTTTGCTCCGGCCTGCCTTTCTTTCCTAACAGGCGGGATTATGCTAGTCCAGGTCGCTAAACTATTCTAAAGAACACATCACCCACAGTAAACGTGCCGCTGTCGGAGCTGGGGCTGCAGTGGTAGTAGCTCTCTGGGTATAGGCAGAGGAATTAAAGTAATCAGAGGGATACTGGTTTCTTGCTTATGAAAAGTAAACGACTAAATGGAAAAGGAGGGGGAGAGGGGAAGGAGTGAGGTAGAGTAAAAGTGGGAAGGAAGAAGAGAAAGGGGAGGGAGAGAAGAGGGGAGAGGGGGTGAGGGAGAGAAAAGGAGGGAGGGTGAGGGAACGACAAAAACGGCGTAGGGGAAGAAGGAGAGGAGAGAAGACTGAGGGGAGGGAGGAGAGAGTGCATTACTCTAGGCTACCTAAATTTTCAGCTGAAAAGCCGGGAGAACCCGTACACAGCGTGATGGAAGGAGCCTATTTCAGTCTGGGCTACGGTTGAAGTTTAACCAAAACGGCAGTCAGGCCAGTTGAACGGGTTCCTGAAATATCCCAAAAGATTTTCTGTTACTCCTGGCTTTGCCTAGAAAGGATACGTTTAGTGTGCTTGAAGAGACCGATTGCATATATTTTAAATCTCGGTTTAAAAAAAAATGCAGGCTGTAAGCACCGAAGAGGAAAAGGCAACAGCACTGTGTTCAACACCGCCCCCATCTCTCCTAGGTCTTAGGGGGGAAAAAAGCTAAATCTACATTCAGAAAAAGTCTGTGTGTAGCTCCCAGGAAACAAACAGGCCCACCTATTTACTTTTCTTTTCCCTCCAGATAACGAGGCAAAGCCTTTCTAGTTTGCGTTCTCATCTGCACACCAAGCACTTAGGGCCACCTCCTCCCTGTTGGGAAAGTCTCCCTTTGTATACCAGAACACCTACATTCTCTGGGAGCCCCCCAGCACTGCTCCCCCACACTGCCGAATCCAAAGAGCAAAGGTTGCCTGACGAGCGAGTGTCCCAGCTCAGTTAATTGAAGTTCTGCCTCTTTCCTGCTAAACTTTTCCCCCAGTCTGCCTCCGCCAGCCCCCTCGTCTGATTACATCTAGTAATTCTCCACTGAATGAACGTCATTTACAATAGTGGAGGAGCTCTGAGCTCGCTGCTGCTTCACGCTCCATTTGTCCTCCATTCTCCCTTTAAAGTACTCGTGTAATATTAATAGTCATGAATATCAATTATTATGAGGCGGTGTAGGCAAGCGGAGGGAGGAAGGGGCGCCCGAGCAGTCTGAGCCCAGCTTCGGGTGGAAGAGGACTGTTTCTGGAGCCCCAAAGAACCCGCAGAAGAAAAGAGGCCAAAAAGACGGTGAGAGACAGATGAACAGTTCTGCCTGTCTGTGACAGGCACCTCCAATCTTCTTGGAGGGGGATTTTTTTTTTTTTTTTGATGGCTTGTCCTGGAAACACCTCAAGCTCAGCTCCTGTGTCCAGCTTGGTTCTCTGCTGGACTCTTTGATTTTTGAAATTTCATTGTTTGATTTTGAGCAGTAACCAGGCTTTTTTTTCCAGATGTTAGTCCACACCTATTCATCCATGGTGAGTTCGGATTCCCATTGTACCAGAAGTGCATGCCTTCTCCTCTCACTGTCTCTACGTCTCTGCATCTGTGTGTTTGTCTCCCTCTGTCTCTCTGTCTTCCTTTGAGTGCCTTTGGCTTGGTAATTTAGCACCATAATTGGACGAGGCTGCAGCTGCTTCTCTCTGCTTTGTGTGTTTCTTGTCTGAGAGTCAGCTGGGAGGGGGTGAGGCTGAGCCGAAAAACTTTTTATTTGTCAAGGCAGTTTGAAAATTTAGGTGGCTGTTTCTACGGAAAGAACCTGGGGGACTTTTACCACAAAGGATGGGAGAAACTTAAAGTGTCCTGCACTTCCTCCTCCACGCACTTGGCTTCCACTTGGGAGAGGAGGGGAAAAAAGATGTGGGGGTTATCTCTTCACCTCCCAACTTCAGTTCCTTATTTTAACACCCCAAGTATAATAGCATGCGATATGGCAAGCAAGCTCAGAAATAACTCCTGCAAACCACAACTCAATTTAACGTGGGCTTAGGGTGTGATTGCACAGCAGATCCGTTTCAATCAAACTCTAAGTTATTTAATTCCTCTTGGGGAGGGAGGGGTGGCTGGAAGCTCTGAACAGGCAGATGTCTCCCCGCTCTGGGAATCTCGTGCTTGTGTGAGCCCCGGGGCCTGCCAGCTACCTGCCAGTGAAGGCAGAAGTGGGTTTTTTTTTTTTTTTCAACCAGAGCAGTACCACAACTATTAGAAAGGTTCACTTGCTGGACTTTGGATTTCTTGAAGAGGTGGGAGCAAGAAACACTTAGAAGAGCAAACACCGCCCTTGGGTCCCACATTCTTAACTCAAGGCTCTGAGCTATCTCTGTCCACACAGTTCCTTCTCTCCCTTTTGCCTGCTTTGCTCTCTCTAAAGATGGCTCGTAGGCCGGGTAGTGGGTGAGCTTCCAATTTCTGTTGTAGTCCCCTGAAGCTTCCCGGGTGGGACTGTTGACATTTTACCATGTGGCCCTGAGTCAGCTTGGGTCTACGGTTTAGCCTCTTGCTTCCCTTCCCTTATCCGGGAAAGTTGTACAGAAACCGAACTCTCTCTCTCTCTCTCTCTCTCTCTCTCTCTCTCTCTCTCTCTCTCTCTCTCTCTCTCCCTCCCTCCCTCCTTCTCCTCCTTCTCTCTTCTCTACTCCCAGGACCGGCACGATGGCGTCCCAAGCCACAGCTCGAGACTCTCTCAGCTGGGCTCTGTGTCCCAAGGCCCTTACTCGAGCGCCCCGCCGCTGTCCCACACGCCATCATCGGACTTCCAGCCACCCTACTTCCCACCCCCCTACCAGCCACTACCCTACCACCAGAGTCAAGACCCCTACTCCCACGTCAACGACCCCTACTCCCTGAACCCTCTGCATCAGCCCCAGCAGCATCCCTGGGGGCAGCGACAGCGCCAAGAAGTGGGTTCAGAAGCCGGCTCTCTACTGCCCCAGCCCCGGGCAGCCTTGCCCCAGCTCTCGGGCCTTGACCCCCGAAGGGACTACCACTCTGTTCGGCGGCCGGACGTGCTGCTACATTCGGCACACCACGGCCTGGACGCCGGCATGGGCGACAGCCTCTCGTTGCACGGTCTTGGGCATCCCGGCATGGAAGATGTGCAGGTAATTCCAAACAAACAAAAACAAACATAAAAGATAATAAAAGAAGAATGCGGGAGGGAGGAGGGACGGCCTGGTCTTCTGGGGGTGGGGGTGATGGTTGTCATCTTTAAAACCGGACGGACCGGACAGGACAAAATTGTGTGTTTGAGTGTGTGGCTACAAGGTGGCAGTTTCTAGAGATCCATTTGTGAATGACAGGACGGCTGGATATTAAATCTTGAAGGAGGAAATACGTTCGTGATAGTTTACAGTCATTGCCATCAAGGCTAATGTTTTCATCTTGACTCAGCTACTGGACTTGGGCATTCTCTGTTGCTTTGTGTGAAGAAGTTGGCACTAGGTTTACCCCAGAGTGAGCCTGTCCCAGTGGCTTGGTAGGCTAAAGTGCTGGCTGTCTAGAGAACAGAGCTCTAAGCAAGAAGGGCCCCTGCAGGCTCCGGGTGTTCTCCCCTTTTGCAAAGCCTGCTAAGAACGATGTCGCTTTGGAAGAGGGTCGTTAGCTGTGTTTAAGACCCCTTTGCTTTGAATTTCCAAAAGCTTCAGAGCCCTTCTCTCCAGACGAATTCTAGAGCCGGCAACTGACGAAGGGATTTTTGCCGGGACAAGCTCAGAAAGTTGTGACTGGGTTCTGGGAGCCTTTGAGGACTGTTAGCATTTTTGGAACTATCATCTTAAGACCACTTAATTGACTGTAAATTGACTTCCCACCTTCCTCTTCAGCCCTCTCCTGTCACTTGTCACCCCTCCCAAATGCTACTGTCCCCTCTGAAGAGGCAGCATGTGTTTATTTCTTAAAACAAAAGGTTCAGAACATACCCCCTACCCACCGAGTATCCCATCTGCAGTCTACACAATGGAGGCCGACTTGGATGAGAACCCTTGGTTAAAACTAAACAAAGAAACATCAAAGAAAAGATTCCTAAATACTGTCAGGGTGATTCTGAACAGTTCTGCTTCACACACACTCTCCCCCAATTTAAAGGGTCTCCAGAAAAGATAAATATTGTCGTAAGGCATTTAATTGATGTTTGGATCTTTATTGGCATAGTTGAATTTGTTATGCATCATTGTAGACTTATTTCTGAGGCAAAGAAAAAAGTGAAATGGGAAAGAGAAGGTAGCCAAGCCCTTCCTCTTTACTTTGCTGGGAATATGTGTGTATGTATGGATGTATGGATGGATGGATGGATGTATACATATACACATATATATATAGTCAAAATGTGGTGACAGAATCCAACAGCATCTCTGTGTGGTCTGTGATGGTTCATTGTTTCAGAGAAACCTTGTTATTAAAAAGGAAGACACCACCTGGTCTGTGGCTGGATTCACCCACAGTACCACGACTGATGGTTTTGTTGGTTTTACTGAGCTGTGCCTGTCTAGAAGTATTGCTCATTTTAGAATACCATGTAAGAAAAGAAATATTGAATTGTCTTTTTTAATGCTTTGGAGTAATGGGCATTGGGGGAGTTTTTAAATTAACCTTTCTGAGTATGGTTCAAAGTGCTAGATAATGAAGGTAGATCAACCTCACACCCCTATTACCCTGGGGGTGCTAACATCACCCACTACACTATACATCCCCATTACCCTGGGGATGCTAACATCACCCACTACCCTATACATCCCCATTACTGTAACTGTGGATGAGAACATCACCTACTACCACTACCCTGCAGGCCAAGGGACTCAGGCAACTGGACCCTGAAATATCTCTCTAAAATAGGGGGGAAATTCTTTGGTTTCAGAATGCTTTCTTTAAGTCAGAACTTTAAAGGGTTTCGAGTGTTTGGCAAAATGCAAAGGGAGGGGACAAACAAGGTCAGGGATGTGCTTTTGGGGCAATAACATAATCAAAGCAACTGGATGGATTTAAAGTGTTTAAGTGATCCCAGCCCCAGCCTGAACTGATGCAGTTTGCTCAGAGACTGTGGGGGTAGAAAGTGCTCCTGGCTCCCCTGTCCTTCCTCCAGCTGATAGCCTGGCATTGTGGAGAGGCCTGTGGGACCTTCACAACCCTAAGTATGAAAAGGATGGGGGAATACAGCCTAAGCGAGTCTCAGTAGTGAGCTAATTGTGTGTGAGGCTGGTCCCTCTGTGGCCCTGGTCCAGTGTGGTCCCCATGGCAGGCCTCATGAGTCTAGGGCAAGGCTGATATGGCAAAGGGAAGGAATGAGAAGGTTTGTGCTTTAGATGCAGAAATGCAGTAGATCAGCTTCCCCTCCCCCAGAAAAGGGTTTACTGCCAAGCTCTGGGTCTAGAGTGCAGAAGCGAAAGTTATGGAAGCTGCTAGGTCCTCAGACACCAAGCAATTAGACCCTTCTGGGCCCTTGAGAAGTGAGAGCAGAGTAGTTTTGCCTGGCCATCCAAGTCACTTGTTCTCTGGATTATGTGCATTGAGGACACTGGAAGCCAGAGACCAGACAGAGCCAGAGGGCGCTACATGGGCCCTGTGCACAGGTCCAGCATTGGGGGCATTTCATGTGACCTAAGGGCACACTTACAAGGCCGCCGCCCTGTGAGAGAAAAGAGGGGGAGCTAATTAACCAAATGCTTCTAATATTTTTTTTAAATGAAACTATAAAACCCTGTCAATTTCTATTTCAATTTACTCACAGGGGCTATTAAACTAGCAGATCGCTGTCTGGGTTCCGGGTATGCTACATTTCACCCATTGGGAAGGGGGGCAGTGTTAAAAACTCAGGGGGAAATGACTACAAAAAAGAGAGCAAGGGGACATCTAGTTGTGGATTTGTTTAGTTGCTGCGTGGGCCTCTAGTTCTTCACAGCTTGGCTCTCTAACCTCCCATCACCCTCTACCACCCATGAGTATCAACATATAAAGCTTTTAAGTGAACCCTACACACACACACACACACACACACACACACACACACACACACACACACACTACACTACACTATGCTCAAACATACCCTTGTGTCTTAAAGCAATCCCTGGTATCACTTTTAACTAAAGAAGTCTAGTAATTATGAGTCTGAGTTGTTTTTCTGCGCTTCCGCATGCAGTCCTAATTAAATCTTTACGATCCTCCCTGTGACGATTAAGCGCCAGCATGCTGCGTGAATATCCTGTACAAAAACCCAGCAGGCGGCCGTAATTAGATAGAAAATCAGACAAGAGCCTTCTCATTAACTACCACAACTACCCCACGTCGCTGATGAGGCGTAGATACATATTTGCGCACTAACATGAGCGAGAGGTGTGGGGGCTTATGGGTCCAGGACCGTATGTGATGGGTTTTGCTCCCACAAACTCAGGCAAATATTTCTGTCCAGTCTGGATGGACCCGGAGCCATTGGCAACAGACTCACGAGTTTAGAGAAGGGCGATGTGAGTGTGACCGTGCCTGTGTGTGGGACACGGTTCCCTGAAAACTTACGAACAAGTTTCATGAAACATTTTTAAAGCGAGTCTTCACTATTAAGGTGTGTATGGCGGTCTACAAGGTAGGAAACAGTTCGAACGAAGAAACACCCCACCCTTAGCGTTCTAAGAGCAGCAAGGTGTCTAGTACAAATGAAAAGAAAGAAATGAGCATACTGCCCCCACCCGCTGGTTAGTCCATCTCTCTTCTCAGACCACACTTGCACATTTGTGGCAGGCTTTTTTTTTTTTTTTCTCGTGATGGACATACACCCTGTACAAGGAAGCATCCTGAATGGGTAGGAAGTGCTGGGGAAACACCTCATTCCCAATATCTTCTTTTTACACTTCTTTATAGAGTGGGTGACAAATTGGTCCAGACTTAAGTTCCAAAGGATCAAGAGAAGCAGTCGTGGGATTCAGAAAGTCAGTGGGTATTGTCTTTGGAAATGGGGAGGGTGGAATTATTGCTTTTTGACACCCGTTGATGCACAGCTAGAAGGCCCGTTCCTAGGCATCCTGACAGCTAGGAACTCACTCCAACAACTATTCTCTCAGAAGTGCTGCCAATTGTGAGCTGAAACTTCTCCTCTCTGGGATGAAACTGAAGATTGATATTGCTTGTGATTACCAAGGTGTTGACTAGAAGGATCCAGTTCTTTTGACTGCCTGTGTACCATTATCTGTGTGCCTGTATCTATAGTTACTGCCTTCCTAACAGGTGTGCACCTTGCTGGGCAGCTTCACCAGCATGGTGGGAGGGTGTGTGTGGACTATGCAGAGACTGTCATCTTGCACCAAGAAGTTCAGAGCTCACAGAAACACAGAAACGTGTGTGTGGACTGCAGTGGATGTGAGGTCCTGGAGGGTTTTGTATTGCTGTTTGCATTCCATTCCAAATTGCTCAGACTTTAATTAAAATCCCATAATGTAAGCTGTTATGTATTTGTAAAAATGGCTCTAGGGTTAAATACACTGGGATAGAAGGAAAAAACGAAATTGCTCTTAACTTATATTAGTGAAAAATCTTTCAGTTGTTGCCAACTTTTCACAATTCATATGGGCAAGTAATCTAAAAGTTTGTATGCCTGTGTGATATCTGTGTTTCAGATAATAACAAAGCCAATACTGCATCCCAGCTGTCCCTCCTATGTTCTGCTTTCCTTTTATTCTACTGGGAGAATTTACCATTTCAGTGAATTTCATTTCTATGTCGATTTGGAGATAATAAGGATAATAATAAAACCTCCTTTGTGAATTAATATAAATGGAAATAATAGAAACTCCCGTTTAGAATGACATGATTTATGTATGCAGTTCTTTAATATCCAGTCAATTTGAATGGTGATGTTTTTATCTTCACAGTCAGTTGAAGATGCCAATAACAGCGGCATGAACCTATTGGACCAGTCAGTCATTAAAAAAGGTATGGCTCGTTCCTTCCAAAAGTAAGCAAAGATTTCAATGTCTTTATGCTGAGCTTCCACTTTGGGGGTATTCATCATTTTATATCACAAAACAATGTCTGTTGTAATCAGCTTAATGACTATCAGACTAGGTAAATGGTATGCTGGGAAAAAGGAAATGGGACCAAGCAGAATGGAAACTCAGTTAGAAACCAGGATTGGAGAAATAGAGCTATATTGACAACTGCCATTTATTTTCATAACACATCAGGTAGCCATTGTAAATGCATCTTATACGACTGAGCCATTATGATGTATAGAAACAGCTGGGAAGCATTGGTTTCAAAAATGTTCTATTGTTACTTGGTTGATAACTGGATTTAGCTATGTTAAAGTCTGTGTCATGGAGGTAGCTTTTCCACCCTTGTTGTTTTGGGTTTGAATTTTTTTTTTTGGTGGTAATTTTGGTACCAGTTCTCTGTGTCTTATGAGTTGTTTCTTTTTATTATTTTTTTTAATTGTGCCAAATGCTTTGCTAAATATGCTCCCCCTGAGAGACTGAGACAGACTATGCATGCATCTAGATCTTCCTGCATATGCACTCATGATTGACTGTGGCTGTGGCATCACCCCATACTGTTAAAGGGCATGTGATATTAACAAATGTTTGCAGTCTCTTGTACAGCTGTAAGCAAAATAATTAACTAATTAAACTAATTAAATGTAATTACAATAACTCATTTCAGGCGTATTGCAGCTGCTTAATTTTTGTTTCTGCTCTTCTCTGACAGTCACTGAGAGAATGTCTGACGATTAGAGTAGCTGCTTCAAGGCCTGAATGTCACTCACATGCCACAAATTTAAGAGTTTGAATGTGTACACAGTGCGGTCTTTAATTATCATACGGATTGGTATTGGAAAACACAGCTTTAATGACTATAGTTCTTTCTTATTGAGGTTAGAGGAAGATGGTCCTTATGTTTGGAGTCAACAGTCCCCAACTTCAGTCATTTGTGATTCACTTGGGCCACTTAACACTCACAAAAATAATTAAAGAAAAAGATAATTTAGAAAGCAATCCATCCAGCCTCAAATTGGAGTAGTAGTTGGCAGCTTGCGGAGTAAGGATCCCAAAAAGGTTAAGAGGATGCTGAATTTTCTCCCTCTAGAAAGTCATGGATCTGTAGCTTTGTGAGGTAGACAGGGAAAACAGGAGCCGAGTGATGCCTTTTGGTTTTGGAATGATTTTTAAAATAGGCTTTCAAATGTTGCCCAGTATTTCTTCATCTCTTATTTAGATAATGCCACCTTCAGCTGGTACTCTCGGGGTGCGCACTCCGGCTGGCAGCCCTGCTGACTGCTCACTTTCCCTGGTTCCTCTGGAGTCTCCTCTTTTGGTTAATTGCTGGTCGATGGGGGGTGGGTGAGGGAGGAGCTTTCTTGTTCCCTTTTGTCATTGTTATTTTAATCCCCCCCCCCTTTTGGTGGAAAGCTAGAACAGCTTAGCTCAGGGTTCGGTATCCTAGCAACATCAATTTGCTGGCAGAGGGACGTGCCCAGCAGATGACCAATCAGAAATGTTATTAATAGTCAGGCCAATGAAAATATTTGGAACTTAGCTTGCCCAGCAAAATGGGATTCACAATTTTCTTAGATGTGGGAAGCATTGGTTGCAGTGTTTAAATATGTTTGCCAGAGAAATATGAATATTTATGCATGAGGTTGTTTCCAGAGATAAAGGAGAGCGGTGACTAAAGTTGCATGCTTGTTTTTCTGAGACTGCTGCATGTTTTACCCCAAAGCTTTTTAAAAAGCATTCACGGCTTAAAACACTAAGGTACCACCCTACTCATGTTAATTGATTTGGGGTAAGTAGTATAAATACGAACGTTAGGTTGGTTCTATTATTTGATACTTGAAATGTTTGCTTTATTACACGAAGAAGAGATCCTAATATCACATTTTTATCTTTTTAAAGCCATGGGCAAAAAATGAACAAATGTTTGATTTATTTTTCTAACTCACCACTTAAAATAAAGTTATGGGTTCATTAGTTCCTTCCGAGCCTCTCATCTCTCGTCTTTGCATAGTCTCATCCCCATGAGGGATGCTTCTGGGAGACTCATTCTGTAGAGAGGTGAGAAAGTTTCCTGAACTGAATATTCTAAATTTCAGCAACTAGCAGGGGACTTGGTTGCTTAATTTGTTTTCTAATGGGCATTTAGACAGTTTTTAGAAAATTATGCTTCATTAGTAAAAGGCCAGCAACTAGTCTGCATTTACACATCTTTGCTCCTATGTTTATCGAGCCTAACAACCTAAGTATAAAAGATGTATTTATCTATCTTTATGTCTTTCTGTCCAGTTGTGTCATGGCCACTCCTAAAATTTAATCCATCTAATTTTTCTTCCCTGTTGACATCACCTCATACATTATAGACTCCCTCTCTTGTTATGTTTGCTGTGTGGGCTTAGCTGACATTTCTGAAGTAATTTAGTTAAGAGGAAATGAGTTGTTCCCAGTAGAGAGAGCAAACGAGTGGAGTGAAGGTAGCCAGCGTGATAAATGGCTCTTTCATTTGAAGATCTCCAGAGCTCGTTTACGGCTAATTTTCTGTATTGGCCCCCTTTGAGCTATTAATGCAATCGGCAGGGACCGTGGCCCCTCTCTTCTTAGCTGCCCCATTAGAGCTCCCATTAAGCTGCCGAGTCTCAACTCTATGGCAGGAGTTGGGGAGGGGGGAGTAATGAAAGGTGCTTTATAAACTCTCCTAATCTAAACCGGCAGAGGGTGGTTAATACGATTTGAAGGGGGCTGGTCAATGAGCAATCAATAAAGTAATAATGAGAAGGATTCGGTACATTAACAGTCTAAAAATCCAACGAGACATTAAAAAATCATTCTGAACTCTCAGTTCCATTAAGATTAGGAATCTGGGTGGGGAGGGGTGGGGGGAGTGCCCAGCTAACATAAATGATCATTGCCATCTTCTTATGGCTTAACTTAAAGACTTACCTAGGCTTGAAGAAAGGGGATTTGGAATCAGCAACCAACATGCAATCTGTTTGACACATTAGACAGCAGAAAATATGTCAGAATTTCTTGGAAAGGTTATTGAGGCCTGAGTCCAAGGTTCAAATTCTGTGTCTTGTGGGCCATTTTTATTGGTCTTATGGATATCCTGTTGGGTTACTTTTAGTTCAACCTCCACTTTCTCCCATGTTTTCTCCATTAGTTCTAGCCCCTTCCCCACACAAACACTTTGGTGTGGGTTTTCTTGGAGTGAAGGAATATAAAATTGCCAAATCTCAATTGTAGCAGACTCCTTTGAGATTCTTCCTTATTGCCTAGAAGGAATACCACATCAAGAATCTGAGCCCAGGAAAGTTGTAAAGTTGTGTTTCCTCTCAAGAACTTCACTTTTCCACACACACACACAGAGAGAGAGAGAGAGAGAGGGGGGGGGAGGAAGAGGGAGAAAGAGAGAGTGAAGATAGAGAAGAGGGGAGAGAGGAAAGAGAGAGAGAGAGAGAGAGAGAGAGAGAGAGAGAGAGAGAGAATGCAGGAAGGATCAGAAGTCACAGAAGTCATAGAATTTCAAAACTGGAAAGGTCAGACATTCCTTTCCATTGCCCCAAGTGTGGGAATCTGCAAGTGAACAGACTGAGAAGATAAATGACTTTCTCAAGGTCAGATGACACTCTAAAAACACTATGAGATCCATTCAGATTTCAGGATCTCAGATTCTACCATTAAAGAATGCTAACATTGGAGGGGAATGTGTGTGTGTGTGTGTGTGTGTGTGTGTGTGTGTGTGTGTTTCTTCTTGCCACAATTTCAGTGCACACCTGTATACACCTGCTGAACTTGTTGAATAAAATGTATACAAGAAGGAGACTTAAGAGGATGCAAATTTGAGCAATAGTTTCCCGATCATGAGAAATGATTTTACTTTTAGGGTACTTGATCTTTTGGTTGCTTCCCAATGTAGCTCTCAAGGTTGTCAGTTTTTTCCCCCCGAGGGGGACACACCCCTTTAATGTGTGAGGCAGCTTCATTTCTTCCCCTCTTTCTAATACAGGTCTTGTCAAATACAGTTTCTCCAATCTGCAATTTCACCCTGAAGTTGCTTTTTTTTTTAAAAGAGAAATTAAGTACTAGCCCACTAATCTCATATAGTCTACTACTGAACAAGGTTTTCTCTAATTTTCCTTCCTTTTTCTTAAAACTTCACTCGTGGCAAAGAAATACTAAACCATTCATGATATTTTTCTTTTCTGGAATAATTCATGGGAAAAGGAAAGAAGAGAGAGAGAGAGAGAGAGAGAGAGAGAGAGAGAGGAGAGATCTAAAAGTTGGTTTTACCATCAAACTAAGAGCTGAAGAGAGGGAATACCCACTTTTTAATGTTTGCACAGAAAATAGTAAACATGTACAGGACCTAAAGCTTCATGCTGAGTCTTTCTATGCTCCATTTCCTTAGCATTTCCTGCTGTCGCTCTAAACCTGTCTCAGGCATTTCTGGCCTCCATGAGCAGAAACTGTATGGCTCATAATTACTAACAGATCAACTGGGCCCTGTTGCTTTCCGGGTTTATTGATAAGCTGGAGAAGAGCAGAAGGGGAAAGAGGAAGGGAATAAAATACGGGGTTAATCAGCAGAACTAAGCAGGTGTGAGGACCAAGGGGAAGGGGAGATGAGCAGGAAGCTATGGGGAAGGAAAGCCAGGAAGAGAAATATGCAGGGTGTGGTCTAGGAAATCCATGCTGAGCCAGGGGTTGGAGTATGAGTTGGTGTTAAAACCTGAGGATAGAATCTAAGAACATGATTTTGGTAGAAAATGGGAGTATAATGGAAAACACTTCTGTTCACCTTGTGAGTTTTTATTTTTTCATGGGGGAGGCGATCTTCCTAAGGTGGAAGTGTGCCACATAAACAGATGTGCACAGTTATGTGCATATATGCAGAGAGGTACAGTCCAGGGGAGGGAGTCACTGACTGTCTCTAAGGGAAACACCTCCTACCAGCTGACTCAGGCAATCAGCAATAGGACAGTTAAAGAACTGGGTATAATGTCTTTTTGAAGGCCTAAGTTTTCAAGAAATTTGGTATCTGGGAAATAGAAAACCAGGGAAACTACTGTATAAGAGATAGTGGTCATTATGCATAACATCAGCTGTTGGTTTACTGCGCTTGTTTTGTTATGAAAATATTCCAAGCAATGTCAAAGATAAAAATGCTGCCAAGTATCAAAGGTGAGACCGTTGACATAATTTATTGCTATAGTTCTCTTGTTAAAACTGCAAAAGGCTATCTACTTTTGGGGGAAGCTTTTCCCAAACTGATGTCATATCACTGAGCACCAGTATAAAATTGTATATGATGACTCGAATATGAATCTGAAATATAGGCATCAGGAATGCTATGAGAATAGATTAAAATATAAGTGCATGCTGTGTGTAAAAAGTTAAGTGGCAGAATGACTCCAGCCCAATCACCCAATTACAAAGAGACTTATGAATTCTAAGGGTTCCTCATGTCTGATGAAAACACTTTGACATTTTGCTGCTTTATTCTCAAATGGGAAGCAATCCTAAGAGAAATTATGGGAAGGGTGTCCAGAAAATCAAAACTGCTTTGGACCTTGCCCCTCCACCCCATGACAGTGCAGAAAATGGACTGTTTCCTAACCTCATTCCTCCAACTAGACCAGGTCTTGGGCATCCACAACAGGTCCTGAAATTCCAATGTGTCTGTCAAGAAGCGGTCAAAGGGAATGCTTTAGAGTCTAAATCCACTCCCTTAAGAAAGCTCTTTTCACAAGGTTTTGGAATACACCAAATTAAATTAATAAGCACCTAACTTTTGGAACTCTCTCAATAACCATGGAGTCCGAATGTTGAAATCTGTGACGTAAAAAGTAAACTGAAAGAGAAACACAGCCTCTTCTATCTGACCCGCAGAAGAAGTTAGACATCTTTTCTCATAAAATTCTAGACCTCATGTGGTAGCATGCCTCTTTTCCGCCCAGATTTATAGAGTGTGACGCGGATGTGATTAGACAAGCAGGACAGTCTAATGCTTTCTTCTGATACTAGATATGTGTTTCCATGAATTCTCCTTGTAAGAAAGGAGCATGGGAGAAGCAGGACAAAGCAGGAGAAGTCCAAAGGGCACGCCTGCCAGGACAGTGTTCCCCAGCTCAGCCTAGCTCAGCCTCTCCCTGACATGCAGATGACACCGAAACACAATTAAGCATAAATACAGGCTGACTGCACCAGGGGAGCAGTGGCAACCAGCTGTCAGCTCTTATTAGCTTCTGCATAAAACATACCTGGAGTGTGGTTTGTTATCAATTACTTGCTGAAATGAAACAACTGGGGCAAGGCAAGACCGCCACCGCTCACACGAATTACAGTGATTGGTTGATTGATCAGGGCACCTGTTGTAAATCATAACTGCTCAAACAATCATGAGCCGGTGCCTTAATTTGTAAACAAAATTCATGTCGCTGCTGAATTGCTCTCACTGGAGATGAGCATTTGGGTACGTTTCCAAATGAATCTCTGAATCTCGCTGGGTTTTTTTTTGTTTTTTTTTTTTTTAATGCCAGGTTAAAAATAGGTTTCCTTATCACGGAAAAAGCAGATCTTTGCCCAACTCACCCCACGCCCATCTTTAGGGATGGCCACAGGTTTGGGTCCAGTCAGAGAGGAGGAATTCCTATAAAGATCACGGACATTAACATTTGATCTCAGAGAACGGTAAAATTAATCTTCATTCTCAAGTACCTAATGGGACAGTGTTATCTTCAGAGGCCTGGTGAGGAAACTGAGATTAGGAGTCTGCGAAGTGTCCAAGGTCACACTAGAAGCAGGCGACTGAATAGGCTTGCCCTAGATTCACAGCGTGATCCAAGGTCGAGGTTGAGTGTTTCCTTGATGTGTGTGGTGAACAGGGCTATGTGAACTGTCATCTGGGGTAAGTTTCCACAGGAGTGGTGACATTTGGGTCAGTTCACAGCCCTGGGAAGGCAATGCAGCTGGGAACAACTGGAGTAACTGACTCCCCCTACACTTTCCACTTGGTGGCTGCCACGTGGCCTTTCCAGATGCCTCGTCCTATCAGTCAGGAGGGTTGAAGCTCAGTCACCTTTATGTCAACATTTTCCCCCTCTCTCCATCTCTCCCTAGTTCCTGTCCCTCCCAAATCTGTCACTTCTCTAATGATGAATAAAGATGGCTTCTTGGGAGGAATGTCAGTCAACACCGGCGAGGTATTTTGCTCAGTTCCAGGCCGTTTATCTCTGCTCAGTTCAACTTCAAAATACAAAGTGACTGTGGGAGAAGTTCAGAGACGGCTCTCGCCCCCTGAATGCCTCAACGCGTCTCTCCTTGGCGGCGTCCTCAGAAGGTAAAACAAAATAAATAACAACAACAACAAACTACCCCCCCCCACACACACACACACGAGGAGAAGGGTGCTCTGGAGACCTAGGGAGAAAGTCCGATGCAGTTGCCTAGCAACCCGGAATCTAAACCCAGCTCTCTGTGAAAGCTGTTGAAGCTACTAGCGGGGTGTGTAGCCACCAAGAGCTAAGTTCTCAAACGCAAGCCCCACCCATCGCAGACCTTTTTGCGCCTGCGCAGCCCTCCCAGCTAATTCAGCGTTAGAAACCTTTCACTTTCTCGCCAGAGCAAGACTCCCAACTAAGTGAATTTGTATCTGGGGCATTAGCCTGAACCTGTCTTCCCTATCTCACCTGAAACAAGGCAGTTTCCGTCATGCTTTCTATATACTCTCCGTTTCATTAGTTTAAAAATACAGATGGAGAGTAGCTAAATTCGTCTCCTGATCAATGCACTAGTATATTGTCCTTCCCATTTGGTAAAACCCTTTTCTACTCAGTGACTGTCCTTCAATTGTGTCACATCTCACAACGTTAATACTATTCTATAATGAAAGGTAGTCATTTTCTGGGGGCCACGTAATTGCTCTCCAACACTGCAATCCATGGATAGGCTACTGAAAGTGGAGAAAGAAATGGTTATTGTGCTTTCTCAGCAACAGTTCTTGCCAACATCTGGACCCTCGGCACTGTCCTGGTTAAGTGACTTTGTGTGAGACAGAACTTTCTGAAGTTAACCCACTTTAAATGTTCACTATCCCATTCTTTCCTAAAAGGGACCAGGTGAAAAGCACAGCAACATGCTTCATGCATGGTAACCACTTTCCTTTTATTTTTATTCAGCCCTTAGAGGAGATGGGAGCCTAGAGGGAAGCTAATGCTTTTGTTGTGACCCACAACGGGTCTTACTGTTAATCTGCTTCCGCTCTCCTTGTTTATTTTCACGTTAGTCTTTTCAGTTCAGAGTCAGGATGATGATAGTTATTATTACTATTATTATTTTATTATTATCATTGATTTTTCAGACAAGGTTTCTCTGTGTATCCCTGGCAGTCGTAGAACTCACTCTGTAGACCAGGCTAGCCTGGAACTCAGAGATGTGCCTGTCTTCGCCTTCCAAATACTGGGATTAAAAGTGTGCACCAGCATACCCCAGCTTCCAGAGTGGGGATATTTTAATTCAATTCCTGTACATGAGTGTATAAAATTTATGAATTGAGATAGTGAAGACAAAGTGTTGATCATATTAGCAAGCTATTGTAACAAACATTAAATGATTACAAATGTTAGTCCTCTCTCCCCTTCTAAAATGTCTCCATTATGCAGTTGGTTTTTGGCTCCTCCTTTAGAAGCCTACCTGTTTCTGGAAACTAGCCCTTTTTTCTTTATTTCTTTCTTTTCTTTTTTTTAAAGCTTGCCTGGATTCTGCTCTCCTCACTGGCTCCATGGCCAGTGAACCTCTGCATGCATATGACCAATATTTACTTTTTCTGCACCTACTACTCTACATTCTAATTATTTCCATCTGGTATACCCCCCCACACACACCCAAGATTTTTTTTTTTTTAGAAAGACTTACTTTCTATGTTCTGTATTGCAGAAATTAAGCAAGCCTCAGCAAACTCTCAGTGAATAACTGAAAGGAAGGGGTGCAGCAGTACTAACCTCAAGTTAAAACCCCTTCAAGCTCCACTGGGCTCTAGATTGCTAAGTCTAAACTTTGTTTCAGGAACACTCTGAGGTTAATCAGAATGTTAATTCTTGCAATTGCAGAGCCAAATCGAAAAATGGGGGGAGATCCTTGAGAGAAAGGCTAGAAAAAATCGGTTTGAATTTACCCGCGGGCAGGCGCAAAGCAGCAAATGTCACCTTACTCACCTCCCTGGTGGAAGGTAAGCAAGACTCGGAGCCATTTCACCCAGTAGCTGAGCTTAAGTGTGGGCTGGAGGCTGACATTTTACATGCTTCATGATTAACTGGAAATCATTGTGATTGCTGTGCCCTCATGAGTTGCATGTCAAGGGATTGCAGGAGAGACGAGCAGAGGTCTTTTTTACTTAGAGGAGGCTAGCAGCTGCAGGGAAGTGAAAACAAGGAAGATAAAAGTTCCTGTGCTCCAAACAGGGATCAGGCCCAATCTCCAAGTCAGAGAAGGGGTCATTTCCCTGGCCATAGTGGCTGAAGCATCCTCTGCCTGGACTCCCGTTGTAACATCTCTGAGAGCTGCAAAAGTGTTTACTGATAAAAAGCAGGTGAGGCTGGTGAGGGGAAAGGCTCTTGCTTTCAACTCTACCACCTGACACCCACCCCCAGGTCCCACAAGATGGGAGGAGAGGTCTTCCCTGTTTTCCCTCCCAACTCTATACACTTGCCCCCCAATAAATGTAATAAAAATTAAAAGACGTAAGAAAACATGTAGAGTTCATGAATCTTAATGGTTACTGTAAAACTCATGACTGTTCCAAGGTTCAGTCTCCCAACTTGTAGGACTTAAAGAGATATTGATACCTTAGTAAGTCCAGCAATGCTTAAGAGAAAACTGGGGGGGGGTCTATGATAAAATATTGAGAGGCAAGTTGAATCTTCAAGGCAGATTCATTAGTTGTGAATTAAATGGCCATAATTTTACTAAGAAACTTCTCATTTGCTTGTCAGTTTGGGTTTTCAGTTGAAATCTATGGCCAGTAATAATTAAGATCATTTATGCTGCCCAGAAGAAGACTGTCTGCAGTTGAATGTGTAGGGAGAGGACAACAAGAAATACAGCCAAGGAGTCCATGTGGAAGACGGTGGATAATTTTCTCTGGAATCTTCCTGTGTCCTGTTTCTGTTTGTTCATTTGTCTTCCATATTTTAGTAGATATGATATTAGGGCTCTTGTGGGGAATTGGTTCTTGCAGGATATCACTTTATGTTCTCAAAATAATGGCCTTGGAGAGCTCAAAGAGTTGCAGGTACTGCATATCACCATTTTTTAAGGCAAAGGGTTTTGGCTCTAACTCACCCACCAGAGGCCTTAAGCCACCACAGTTTTAAATCCCACTTGTTAGTGGTTGACTCTTCTCTGCCTGTGAATGTCCCATTTTGCTTTTAGGGAATCATTAATATCACAATCCTCATTTTTGAAACAGTCAAGGTGATCTTAACGTGAGATAGAGATTTTGGTATGGAAAGGGAAGAAACTGGAAATCACACCAAAATGATACTATTTGGTGCAAAGGTTTGGTACTATGAATCCTTGTAAGCATTGTGCTTGAAGTCTTTTGTTATTATGTTATCACTAAAAGCAAGTCACATTCCCTCAAAATAATGTATCTGTGAGATAATTCAACACCCCCCATTTTTTTTCTGTGTTTGTGATCTTTCCTCAATCCCCAAGACTGTGCCCTGAAAGTTAGTAGTGCTTTATTCTGAAGGATTTTCCTCTTAAGCTCCAGTGTGCCCGGTGCCTGTAGTTATGTAGTTTGTGCAGAAAGAGGAGTAGGATGACAGCAAGCTCTGAAAGAGAAAAACCTGGACACAGGCAGAGAAGTGCAGACTAAATTGGAGAGCGAATTATTATTTTGCTGCTGAATAGAAATACTCTTCGAGCACATGTTACACGCAGTTATTAATATTCAGCAAGGTTTACATGCATGGATTTGTTTATGCATATTAGTTATAAATATGTGACAATTTGCCTAATAGAATTGTAGGAAGATGGTGCCACTTCCACATTTCATTTCAAGCAGGTAGAACTGGTGCTTAAGCAGAACAGAGGAGACTGGCTAGCATATCCTGCCAAATGTCTAGATTCAAGTGTAAGGTGGCTCCTGAGCACCTGAGCCCAAGTGAGTGAGTTGCAGGAGAACTCCTGCATCTCTTGAGGGGGAGGGGCGGACTGCAGTATCTGTTTAGAGCCTGGTTTAGGCAGAGGCTGATTGAGTAAGGCTTGTCCTGTTCTTTTTAATTTTACTTTATCGGTCTTGGGTTTGAGTTTGTTCCGTATCTGTCCTAAGGTGTTCATGACCTGGGTGTTGACACTCTGTTGCTCTCCTTATAGGGGAAGCTGTTCACTTAGCTCGGGACTTTGGGTATATTTGCGAAACAGAGTTTCCTGCTAAAGCCGTGTCCGAGTATTTGAACAGACAGCACACGGACCCCAGTGACCTGCACTCCAGAAAGAATATGCTTCTGGCCACCAAGTGAGTTAGTCCCCAGGTCCCTGGGCCTTGATCCTGGGCTCCCTCCCTGACCCAACTCCACTTAGGAAGCTGTGGAGTTGGGAGCCCTGCAGCCTCTCTGGTTTGGGTTCAAAGTACTTTGTCAAAGGCAATAGCAGAGCAGGTCAGGAAGGGTGTCTGTGCCTGTGTGTGCATGCGTGTGTTTGTGTGTGTGTGTGGGGGGGGTGATGAGGTAGACTTGAGGGTTAAGGCTTGTCCCAGTCCCTGTATACAAAGAGAAAGCACGCTTTTAACTGTTTTCCTCTTGACACCTGGGGTGTCAGGCAGATTTTCCCCCAATCTCTTCCCAGACCCCTACGTGAATATTTCTGTCTGGGCCTTGCGGTGGTCTCCCTTGCCATCAGGAGGACAGCCATGTGTGTTCACTCAGGGTGTCTATATGTCACCCACGTGTGCCCATCTCTACCCACAGCTCTAATTACTCCATTTCCAACGTTGCTGTTTGTCATCTTCCACGGACTTGTAAAATTTACTACAGCTCCAGAGGGGAAAACAGTAAATCTCTGGCTAAATTTAGGGCTAGAGCTCATTTGAACATTTACAGTGGGTTTTCTATTTATTTGATTTACTCCTGTCTTTGGCTTCGGTGTCATATTGTTGGTGTTTTATGGCCAGCTCAGGCCTGCAGTGGGCGGCACTGCGTGCACCAGCACGTTTCTCTCCCAGGCGCGGTCTAAACAGCAGCGCTCATTTATTTAGCGTTCCAGGACGCGGTTTGTTCCGTTGACAGCGTAATTTAAAGAAATATATGGAAGGCTGAAAAATCATTTGCTCAAATTTGTCCAGATGTTTTTGAGACGTGATTGGAATTTGATTGTCCCTTTCCGCAGGGTCAAAAAATATTAATGTCCCAGAAGTTTAATTGCTTACAGAGCCTGGTTTGGGCTGTGTAGATTTTAAATCCTCGACTCTTAAAACATTTGTTCTCCGCACTACAAAATTTCTTTTTTCGGCACTTTGGAAATGAGTACAAACTTAAAGAACGACTTTAAACATCTTTCCCAATGATCAAAACCTGGCACACGCCCTCGTTTTAGAAGGATTTCCGCTAATGTGCCATCTAGCCATGTAATCGTATTTTGTTTGTGAGTATATGCTCTTACCCTCTTGCTCAGGAACCTAAGAGTAAGGACCAGTTGTATTTTATAAATGAAACAGAGAACTTTAGGGAAAAAACAAACAACAACAACAAAGCCTAACAGATCTAAAGCAGGTAACAAGATCCAAAGAACCTCCTAGTTTCCTAAAGGGGTGGTTTGACACCTCCCACCCACCCACCAAGAAGCCTTAGGATTTTTGAGGCCACTACTTTTTAGCCTAGGGTATCAGAACCACCCTGGGAGCTTTTCCACTTTATTTGTGTCTGGACCAGATGGAAGGAAGGTGATTCAGAGCCTGGAGCGTGCACGTGAAACTCACTGAGGCCAGCCCTATTGGGTGAGCAAAGTCACTTGCTGTGGGGATATGTGGATGTGTTCTGAATGAAGACCTTAGAGGGTAGGCAGAGTCTCTATCAGTGCTCTCTATCCCCCAAGCCTGCCTTGAGAATGTCTGTCAATCTTTCTGCTGCTGTTAGTGGGTGGAAAAAAAGAGTCCCTATTAGGTTTATTGCCAGCCCTGGGCAACATAGCAGCACCCTGGGGAAGGGTGCCCCAAGGGTCTTTCAAACACAGAAATCTGCCCTGTTTACCTGATAGTTAGTCCTATCAACCATTTCTGGGCTGTCTAAGTCCACTATGATATATAGATCTGCTTCTCTTGACATCCCACAGAACCACAGGCTGGGCGAAGGCAAGTGGTCAAGAGAAGTATGCCAATCTGAGAAAGGCTTTGGCCTCTGGGATGCCAGGCTTCAGTTTGCCAGCAGAGCCAAGCTATTTGACCTTGAGGGCTAAACACCTCCCGTCCATTTCCTACATTAAAAATCTCTCAAATAAGCCCACTCCATAGTTAGGCACACAGGCTTCCTAAGGCAAGGAGATTTCTCTAAATTGTAGGTGCCTTGAGGAAATAAAAACCTAAAAACCTTCAACAAATAAAAATCTATCCTCCCTTGTGTTTTAACCATCTACCTTTAAATTTTATTTAAACTATGCAGCCGTCTTTTTATATTGACAACAATCCTGTTACACAAAGATTTTTAGTAGCTTACATTTGGAAAAAAAAAAAAAGGTGGGACACTTTTTTTTTTTAAAGAAGGGAAGAGACATCTCTCTTCCAAAATGCTGCAGGTAAAGGGGTTTTGCTCCGAATGGAATCAGCATTCTCTTCTAGAATAAACAGGTTTTTGCCCTGGGCCATGCAAGGTTCCAGCAATCTGCTTCGGTGCCAGGGAAAGGCTTATAGCTGAAGGGTTTTAAATCTTTCAGGGTTTTTTTTTTTTTTTTGTGTGTGTGTGTGTGTGTTTGTGTGTCTCTCTCTCTGTGTGTGTGTGTGTGTGTGTGTGTGTGTGTGTGTGTGTGGCACGAGCGCCCTAAAGGTTGGAAAGGCAAGAAGGGGAAATAATTAAAGGAAATGTCACGTATCAGCCAAAAATTATGGACTATTCAAAATCAAAAGTCAAAATGCCTAGCGAATTTCCTAAAGCAGAATACAGGTGGTCCGGGAAGGGAGAGGGAAAATGAAAGGCGTGAGAGTGGTGGAAGGGGTGCATTCCTCTCACCGGGTCCCTTGCAAACCCAGCTGCTAGGTCGAGGGAGCGCTCAAGGGAAAGAAACAGCCGAATCTCCTAAGTCAGCCTTGCTGTCCACAGACCCAAGGCCTCTGGGCTTGTGTGAGAGTACGCCTGGGTTCCAGGACTCTGAGGGTGTTTTTTTCACTTCCTCCCTCACCATCCGCAGGCAACTTTGTAAAGAGTTCACGGATCTGCTGGCGCAGGACCGGACACCGATCGGGAACAGCCGGCCCAGCCCCATCCTGGAGCCAGGCATCCAAAGCTGCCTCACGCACTTCAGCCTCATCACACACGGCTTCGGCGCCCCGGCCATTTGCGCTGCGCTCACAGCCCTGCAGAACTATCTCACCGAAGCGCTCAAAGGCATGGACAAGATGTTCTTGAACAACACCACTAACAGGCACACGTCTGGGGAAGGCCCAGGTAGTAAAACTGGCGACAAGGAGGAGAAACACAGGAAATGAAAAAAAAAATTAAAGAGAAGGAAAATGTTTTAAATACAAAAGGAAAACAGAAAAAAAATAATTTTAGCTTTAACATATTGGATTGGCTTTGGAAGAATTATATTAGGTAGAATACAATACAATCAAAATTAAAAAAAGAAAGTTAAGTAACTTTAAAAAAAATAAACTGAGGCATCAACGGAGCGACAAACTGGCTCTTGGTGTCTATTTCAAGATACACATGGAGACAACCGTCCGGATTTTCCACTTCGGTTCTTTCGAGTTCAGTAATACAGATAATAAAAGAAAACTATGAACCCCCCTTTTGGAAAATAAACATGAGACTAAAAGTGAGAACACGCTAACTTATTGGAAGAAAATTGGAGAAACGTTGGTGTCAATGCTTTGAGAGCTGGTTGACTGAGACGCACGAACTTTTAAATTTTTAATTTTTTTTTAAAGGAAACTCTCGCAGTCCGCGCACTCCTTTTCTCCTCACCCTTCTTCCCTCCCCCTCCCCGTCATTCGGTTCCCGGAATCGGCTGGGGGGTCCCCGCTGTGATTAGTTCTTTGGCTGCCCTGGTAGTCCCTTCGGTGTCCAGACCTCGCCTCCTTCCTAACTCCCTGGTGCCCAACTCCTCCCCCCCCCGTGTGTTTAATTAGGGAGGCGTGGAGGGGGTGGGGGATGGCGGCGGGGCGGGGGGGGGGGGAGAAGGCCATAGCTTTTGATCCGGTCTTGAGAGACGAGGCTCCCGCGGCAGAGGAAACTAGACCGATAAGTTGATTCATCATGGTTCCTTTCAGAAAACGTTACTAGTTCCCAGACTTGCCAGCACCTGTTCACAGAGAATATCACATTCGTTATACTTGTGTCATCTAGAAGTAGAGTTAAAAAAGAAAGAAAGAAAGAAAGAAAACAAAACACGAATACTTTGATTAGTATGTAATTCCTTCGGAGGGGTATGTACCATTTCATTTTCTTCTGTTTCCCAAAGCTTTACCCGCATGGTTTATGAGCTTCTTCAAAGAAGATTTGGGCTTCCTACACAATCTATAAGGTACTGAGAAAAAAAAAATCCGATTCTTTTAAAGTCAAAGCCTGTGTGTCAGAATTGGGCAGGTTCACTTCTTTAAAGAAGCTCAAAGGGAATCATCTAGGAAGTGGCCAGCGTGGAGGGTGGGGGGCAGCGTTGAGTCTTCCTGCTTACACACCTCAACACGGGAATTCCCTCAGGGGTGGGTCACTGCAGAATGCCTTTTAAGGGAGTAAGCCTTCTTGGGAACCCATATTCTAACAGTATTGTCTTCACTGAAAAATGAATTGCATTTTCTTGGGCTCTTTGGGGATCGATCGTTGTTCTAATGGAGAAAGAAGCAGCTATGCGGATGTAATTGGGGAAGACAGTCTACAAATGACAGTGAGCTTTCTGAATAAAAGTGTCCCCCTCAGACATACATTTATTTTGGCACAAAATGCATAACACCCACCACCACACCCACCACCACCACCACCACCACGACGCAAAGTGAAACAGCAAGTATTTCAGCCTCAAATTCCTGTCTGGATATACTGCGAATATTCCCAGTGAATGAGGATCCAAGCATTTAATGTCTCTCACGTCTCTCACCCCAACTTTTTACCCATACTCTATCTTAGCATTACCAGGAAATAAGTGAGCACCTTTAGCAAGAGCAGTGAACTCCTCCGAGCATTTGGCTGGTGAGATAGGTACACAAGTGTGGGTACACTTGTTTCTTTTTCAACAGCCTAGGCGGGATCTTTGCAAAATCCATTGGGATAAAAGCTCAGTTGCTTTCTGTGATTTACAGATAGCTATCCGCACCCCAAATGACCTGGATCATCAGTTTCACCATCCCTCTCCAATCCACCTTAAGGCAAGGGAAGGAGGCTAAAGTTTTAGGGACCCTCTGAGGGCTTGGCTCAGAGGGTTTTGTTTGAGGGAAAGAAAAGTCACTCAGTGGGTTTTAGGTCACTGGAGATTGTAAGAAACAAATGAGGTCAGACAGCATCCCATCTCCTATTACTAGCTGCTTCTCTGTCCTGTGAGTTTTCAGGACACAGTCCTAGACAACCCAAAAGGAGTACAGAGGGCAGGAAAAAGACGTTGTGTGAACTATAGTCTGGAATATTTCCCCAGTTTAGAAGCCCGGCCCCTTTTGTCCGAGGGCCTGATGCTTGCCTTAGATGAATTCTGATTGCACAAGGCCAGCAGAAAACACACTGAAAAACATCGTCTCCTTTCCTTGCAGGGCAACGCGCCCCACGCGTGTGACACCGAGAGACGCGATGGATGCGCCTTGCTCTTACTACTGTGCAGGTCCCGGGAACATGTGGGCCTCTGGAGCCCAGTGGTGTTGAGGACATAGAATCAGCAGCTGCTGGGGTCGCCAGTCACACGGGCCCTTCCTGCTCTCGGTCTCACCCTAAGGGCTAAGGCAACCGAGAAAGGCCAGTTCCCGAGTAGGTAAAGGGTCACTGCCCCACTGGCTGCTGCGGGGGAGGGGAGGAGGTTCCAGAGATCCATAAAGTCCTTTTGCTGCTAACAGTCACTCCGGGTCTCACTCTAGAGACATTGTGGCCTGGAAAATTTCACAGAATTTGAAACTTCCACGTGTTCTTTTCTGCCAGGAAGGAAACTGATCTGTACCCTCCCTCTCCTGAAGTGTGGGCACGAAATAAGAACTGTCATATTTGGGTAGGTAGGCTCTCTTAGATGCCCAGCTCTCTGTGTGAGCATTTGGGAAGGTTCAGGTAGATAGACTTGGCTTCCCAACCTCCACCACCCACTCCTTGGCCTTTTCCTTTCTTCTTTTTTTCATGTCGGACCTCCAACTCCTTGCTTTCCTTAGCCAGGCCAGCTACGTTTATCTGATAATTGAGTTATTAAAAGATTTAGTTTCCTTGGGCTTATAAATCAATAAACAGTAGGATTAACACAAGAGTTTGCCTTTTAAGTCAAGGAAAACGTTTAAGGCCAGACCCTTTGAGTTTTGTTTTCAAACCAAACAGGTGACTTGCAGTCCCCTCCTCTCCCCTGCACTCTGTAGACATTTTATGCCCCTACTAAAGTCCTGGGGTGACAAACCAAAATAACTACAGACCGAAGAGTAAGCCTGCTGTAGCCTAATTCCCTGGAGCTGCTTCCAGGCCCGCTTAGCCAGTCCTTCCTACTCTACTTTCATGTTGGATTTCGTGGAGTTTGCTTCCAGGTGAGGGGTCCATCTCCAGGGGCATTTAACTTCCATCCCAACAAGGAAGTAACTTTCTTCTTTTGCTTTCATCGACTTATCTTGCATTTTCTTCCTTCTCCCCTACCTCCTCAGCCCTGCCATTTTCCACCCCCATATAAAGAGCCCAAGGGGCTTTCAAAGATCCAACTTTTGTTTTCATTGGCCAAGGAAACCACTTTCTCTTGAGCAACTATTTCACATCCTATGAAAACGCTAGTCGAATGGAAAATCCCAACCCCCTAACTTATCTGCATAGTTCTTCCCTTGGGTTGAATCATCACACCTGATATCCTGTACTTGCAATATATTATGTGGAAAAGAAATGAATGACCTTAAACCATCCAACACTGCCTCAAGAGTTCCGACAACGTTTCCCTCCTTTGCTGATGTATATTAAATTATTGGTGAAAGAAAAGAGAAGTACTGAAATTCATTCATTTTCTTTAGGAAAAAAAGGAATGAACACCTTTTCTTCTTTAAATGTCAAATGACTCCCCTTTTAGTTTGTCTCTAATTCACTAACATTGTTTTTGCCACCCAGTCAAGAAATACCAACGGCCTCTTCTTGAGAGCACTCTGGAGGGTATCCGTGTTAAGTTTGTATATATTTATTTATGCTTAATTTAATGGGAATGTGTAAATATGATGAGCAAGTAGTTTGGGATTATTTATCTGTGAATCTATACCTCTGTGAATGGGTGGTTTAAAAAAAGAAAAACCGCTTGACCCTAGATAGAATCCTATCTGAGTTTTTCTGTTCTTTATAGACAAGCTGTTATGGTATTGGGTAGAAATTGGTTTATTGTCCAGTGTTAACCTGATTTACATAAATAAAAAGATTGTTGTGTTTTTGTTGTGTTCTCATCTTCAGTTTCTTAAACATGGACAGTGTTTTATTCTGCAGACAGCAAAGAGATATAGCAAAAAGATTTCTTCCTTTTGCCTCCCCAACGGAAGTACATAGTGTTTTTGTTACAACAGAAATACAATAAATTATGCTTATCAGAAAAATGAGCGCTTTTGTTTCCAGTAGGAGGTGCATTTTTTTTACTTTTAAATTTTCAAATGGATACTAGTTCCAATCATATTTGTAATAAAAGTTCATGTTAACTGTATCTTATTGCTTATTTTACCCTTAAAAGAAAAGGAGTGATCTATTTACTCTCTGGGTGACTAAAAGATTCTGAGTTCAGGTCAAAGATGCTACAGTGGGAAGTTGGATGTGTTCCCAGGTGGTATTGGTACACACTGCAAAACTGGGTGCTGGTTCCTACATTTGGATACCTGGACTCTGAATGGACTAAGTGGTAACTTTCAGAATGAAATTCCTTCCTCACTCCATCAGTATAAGGGCTTTTGCAAATAAATGATGAAAAAGTTTCCTTGGTTTCGAAGACTTGTACATGACTTAGTAGGCTGTTTCTTTTCTTGGGCTCTGAGGCTGCCTCAAACCAGCCAGCTGTTCTCACATGGATTAACAGACATTGGCTTAGCCCCATAAGCTTCAGCGACTAAATTTCTCAATCTGTATTTTGTCTCAAGGTAGGGGTATCTTCCTGGAGGCCAGGAAAGCAAAGTCATCCAAGATATTCTACAGTTTGTACAAGTCACTACCTCTTTGGGGGCATCACAGACTTTATTTGTCCTTTTCTACACCATTATTGTCTAACTTAACCACAAAAAGCAGAAACAGCAGCCAGTACACATACAGAAATGAAATATCCTGAACTCAGATTGCGTAAGTGTTTAACAAATATTTGATGTTTGAATAATAAATAGTATACCTTTCATAAATTTTCCAATTTCCAAATCAGTCTTGTACAGAAGAGATGGTACAATCTGTTTTATGTGAGGATTTCTAATCCTTGTAGTATTTATTAATTTAAGGGAAGAGGGTTTGGCTAAAACTGTAAACAATAGACTAAAAGAAAAGAAAAGAAAAGAAGGGAAGAGGGAAGACATAAGGATGAAAACAAAACAGGAATCCACAGGAAGTGTCATTATAGGTATGTGTGATCTATAGAAATTGAAAGAAAACCTTTGAATGTGCCTTAATCTCTTGATCAGTTGTATTAATATTGGATATCCTTTTCATTTGCTTTACAGAAGGTGGGGATGGCTGGCACTGGGCTTATATAAGAGTTGTGGGCCATTTTCATACTCTATGACAAGTTTTCCTGAAGCAGGTGAACACCAGACCTGGATAAACAGGCTACTAATCTATTATCCCACAGGTAAACTTGAACCATTATGACTCTCCAATCACTTTTTGGTAAGAAGTCAATGACCTTTATAAGCAAAACTCCAGACCTATAGAAGCCATAACTGTGAGAAAAGAAATGGAGGGATGAAGAGAGATTGGAAGCTGAAATCATCACTGTGGTCCAAGACCTTAGAGGAAGTAAGAGAAGAACTGTAGGTGGAGGAGCTCTTAGGACTTAGAGCATCCCTGCAAGGGAATCTTAAGTGGCTCCAGAGGTGGAGTGAGTCACTGCTTCTCCCCTCTGCCTGGAGCTTACCAGAACAGCCGCAAAACTTACAACCGCATCCGGAAACCCAACACTGGCTTAAGGTCCTGATTAAGGTAGAAACTTAACGGTTTAGGAAATTGAGATGTTTCTTTTACTTGAAAACAACTGATCCTGCGTCCTTCCCTGGGACCACCAGGCTGGTAGGTTGATGGCTCTTGTGGGTCTCTTCCTTTCCAGAAAGCTCATACAGCCCCTAGCTGCCTTTTCGGGTAATGGCTGTCTATCTTGTTGAAGACTAAGAAATTAAACGTGCAGCGCACCAAGTCCATTAATTTTAGCTTCCAATTAATCTATTTATAATCGAGCCAAGGGAGCTCTATCAATACGATCCTATAAAATTGAAGTCTTTCCCATAAATCTTCCAAGTTGCTTATTTACATGATTTCCTGGCCCTTTAATGATTCCACTGTAAACTCAGGGAAGACTCTAGCCTACCCCACCCAGTACTGTGTGCTCTCTTCCTTTCCTTCTCCCCATCCCTCAATGCCTTAGACCCAGGCTGGGAGGAGGGAAGAACTGGGAGGGAGAAATTAATTTCTCCTCCGTGACTTTGTTTCCTTGTTTCTATCCCAAACTTGCCCTCTCCATATCCCTCTTCACAAGCCTCACATTGATTTATACCGTCATAAACAGCATTCTTGCGACTGTATTTCCTCTCATAGCTTGGGGTGAGCTCTTTTTTCACGTCTCTGGCAGCCACTACTTTAAAATCAGGCCTCATAAATAACCCGAAGGGCTCGCTCAAGATGAGATCCGTCAAATGTCTTTCGGAGTCCTCTTTTCTAGCTTGGATCTCTCTCTGGCTCTCCCCAAGGTCACAGATTGGTGCAGTCCCACCGGCTTTTTCCCTTCAGGTCTGCAATTTGGAGACTGTGTACCAAAGAAGTGATGCGTCTTGAGAAGCGGCTGCAAGCCCTAGCACCGCGTGTGCGTGCCCCAGACCGCGTGGAGCTAGCGCACTGGGCGCCTGCAGCCCGCATCTGTGAACACACTGGGATGTTGGACCGAATGTCAGGAGCGCGCACGCTCGGACACCCACGCACGCGCACTACCACGGACTCCGAAGCACTCCATGGCGGATCCCTAGCAGCCAGGCTGACCCGGTGCCTCTGCCAGGGTTTCTCGTTTGAGCCTTGGGGATCAATAGGCGCTGGCGTTGCGAACTGGTGCAGCGTTGGCAGCACCCCTACTTCCCTTCTTTTCCTTGCTTTCTTTCCCGCCAAAGCTTCTTATGCACAGATTGAGGGAGTAGTTTTGTCACAGAACTTTAATGTCTTTGACGCTGGCTGGTTCCAGGCGATCATCTATTTGTTTAGAGATTATTGGTTTCTGCTTATTCTCTCCGAAGGGTCACAGTCAGAGTCTGGAGCTACTCTAGCAAGAGTCGTGGGGGAGGTCGTGGGAGGGAACAGTCACACCTTCTGCCCAGGGAGGCCTCTGCATAAAAAATGCTCTTTAAATTTTAGAAAAGCCACATAATGGTTGATGGCCTTACCAAAGCGTGACCTGCCTGGGCCTACCAGTTAACATCCCAGGCGTGCCTGCTCTCAGATATTAACAAACACTTTCAAGGATGTGGTTGTCAGATGTCATTAGTCAAGTCGTGCTCACTAGCCATTTGATTAAGAAGGAGGAGGAAATAGCCATGGCGCACAAGCGTAGAATATATGACGGTCATGGTGGTGGGATGTCAGAATTTTTCCACTTGAGCAGACAAACGTCCCAACCGATCTGGGCGAAAAGACTCTGGCATGTGAGCACTGGGATACAGAGAAGTGGGGACGGGACATTTTTTGGGATTGAAGAGAGAATCATACTATTCTTCCAGGTGGAAACTCTCCCCACCTGGTCTACTACTGGCTTGTGTGATCAAGCCCTGCCAGCCTGGAGGTCCAGAGCCCAGGAATCCGACATCCCAACCCTCCATTACCACCTCAGTGCACGAAAGGTCTAATGGTTATTCAGGTGGGCATAATGCAATCTGTAATTGAATTTCTAAGTAAATGGAATATACAGCAAAGGATTAAAAAAATTGCAAATTGCCCCGTTCTTGCAGGTAGAAGTGTAATGTGTCTGGGAGCTGGGAGGGAGTGGGGGAATCGAAGTCGTTGGCATAAGTATAAAACCAACCAAGCTCCAGCCCTCCTTGAGCTGATAGTCATCAACAAATACAGAGGAAACACTTTGTGACTGAGCTCACTTGGAGACCAAAGTATCAACTTGGACTAGAATAGACTCGGTGTAAGCGTGATCCCTGATAAATGGTTTTGCCAGGCGGCCAGATGAGCGGCATGCCTTGGAGATCAAGCTGCTTGGGGCTGCAGCTGTATGCTACACATGAGCTCAGTCTTGGAACTGAAGATCCACAGTAAACACTGAGCCAGCAAAACAAAGCAGTGTTTACCCAAGTGAATTTTCTTTGTCTTCATAGTGCCATGTGTTAAAGCTCTTGTTTTTATTTGTCCTTTAAAAGTTTTTCCCTCCCTTCCTCCCTCCCTCCCTCCCTCCCTCCCTCCCTCCCTCCCTCCCTCTCTTCTTCTTTTTGAGTTTTTTGAGACAAAGTTTCCCTGTTTAACCTTGGCTGTCCTGGAACTCGCTCTGTAGATCAGGCTGGCTTTGAACTCAGAGGGATTCACCTGCCTCTGCTTACTTCGTGTTTAAATTTCTTATACTTTAACCCTCTTTCTTTCTGGATAGAATTCTTGTGGCTATGGATTCCTAAGGATAGGGAACTTTCAAGGTCTGAAGCAGATGCAAGGCTGACTTTGCTGGTACTTGGTTTCATATTCTTTCACTGTTTTTAGGGATGCAGGGTAAGGAGCCACAGGCATGAGCCCATCCAACACAATGGGCCCTCTGGGTGGGTCATTTGCTTTTACGGTCTATCTAAATATTCTTTTCTTTTTCAGTGTTAGATGCCAGTCAAGATGATGGGGCTACATGATCCCAAGAAGGATCAAACTGATCAGGGTCCTCATGACCTTTTACCCTTCCTTTAATTCTCAATACTGAACATCTGTGTTTGGTGGCCTATGTCTGAAAGTAATAAAGACAATGCGAGCATTTTAGTTTTTCTTGGAAGGGGGTTGTGTAGCTAGTGCAGAGGTTAAATCTCTGTGGATGACACCACTTTGCAGACCGAATCTAGAGGAGTATCATCCCCTGTGACTTCCCTTCACCGCTGCAGGAATGGAAGGAAGGGGGTTATGGGCTACAACTTCAAGCAGGTCTTGTTGCTCCTTTCCTTGTTTTTATTAGTTGGTGGATGTATTTATTTATTTTCAAAATATTTATTTGTCACTTCTATGCCAGGGAAGGAAGGAAGACAGCATCTACCCCTTTCCTGACTGGTTCTGGGTTTACTTCTGCTTGTGAAGGCTGCTCAATCAACATCCAAAGACACTTTCCCATTTTTCAACAACTTTGTGATAGGCACATCTCTTTCTTCTCTCTCTCTCTCTCTCTCTCTCTCTCTCTCTCTCTCTCTCTCTCCACACAACACATACACACACACACACACACACACACACCAATGCTAACTACCTAGATAATATATAAGCACTCACTACATGCTAACCAACTTATTGAAATGTATTTAACTCTTCAGTATATAAAACTGAAAAAGCCCACTATTCTTGAACCGATTTAAAAGGGTCAGAGATCTGAAAGAATAAGATATTCCAGAGATAACCAATTAAAGAAATTTATGTCCAAAACAAATGTTGAAAGTGACAAAGCCCTACATTTTCTCAGTACACATTGTCCTTTCAGTACTTGACTGTGGTCTTTTGATGATTCAAAGCATGTTTCTTGTAAAGGGTAAACGTCTGATCTTCATGGAGCCAAGTTGCTTCGTTAGGCAAGCATGCCATTACTTTAGGGTTCAAAACTCATGGGTGCAGCTGCAACAGGACAAAATATCTGTTTCTGTATTTATAAATCTCAGTTGGAAAGAGACACCTTTCCTAATGAAGGACATTTGGCAAAGCCAACTTAATTTGTAGAAGTGGGTGTGTCTAACTGGAGGAGTGTGGAACCTTTTGAGTATCTAGTTTTCCTGTCACCTGGATACTGGATGACTGCTCTGTATGTTACCACTCTAATGTGTACACAAAGACAAGAATTTGCAGTTCAATAGTTGAATGGCTCTACTTCTAATCACATATGTGCATAAGCACACAAAGAAGGCTGTTTTCACTCATCATTTCCTCTGGATGTTAAACATGTGTTGGGAATTTTGGACTTCTGACTTCTGCAGATCATATTTGTGACTTTGTTCTTACACATGCAGTTTAGAAGCCTACAAGGTGATAACTAGGTTATTCTTCCTCTTCCCTCCCCCATCCTGTTAATAACTCTGTCCTTCTTTTCCTCTTCCCCATTGACTCCCCCCCTCCCCAGCATTCTGTCAAGCAATAGGCTGTAAAATAGTTATCCAGACCAGCAGCCAGGCAAGTGCCTTTGAGAGTAATTTCTGCCCCAAGCATTTAGCCCAAGGCAAAGCAAGCGTGCTCTCTAACTGATCAACCTGGATATTTCATTATTCATTAATTTACTGTTTAACCAAATCCCACTCATTATCAGAGGCAACGCTTGGCAGAGCCCAGTGAACAGTAGCAGTTGGTGTCAGGCGTGGAGAATTGGCCCATTTGATCCTGGGCTGTTTTATTATTCAACACCACTGACTGAGAAAAAGGTCCATGAATAATAAAGAGGCAAAGCATGTTTGAACTGAGAAGCATGACACAGCCTTACAAAACAGCAGTTAGAAAATTAAAGGCAAGGTGGCCCAGACTTTGCATTTTTTATCTTGGCTGTGGGCACAGACATTTATAGCCCTACATTGTTTTCAATTATTTTTTTTTAAGTCCTTAAGACAGAGGCATTTGTTTCAATGGCACCCTTTCAAAACAGGCCATTGAAGAACTCAGGAGCAAACTTACACAGCAAGAAACAAACATGCCTCCAGATGGGAACTTGAAAACATAATTTCTAACCTTATAATCAGTTAGGTCCTTTGTGGCCCTTTTCAGCTATGGGGAAGATGAGGATGATTTTAACTCTCTTTTGGACCTGCCATCATCTATATCCTGGGTTGGTTTAATAAAATAATTCATGATGCCAATCAAACGCTATATTGCCTTTCAATTTCCTGAAAATTCTTTGGGGCCAAAGGTACCTGATCATACAAAGAACATAGCAAGGATTTATGAAGACATAGATAATTGTTAAAATCTCATTAATCTTAGAGAAGGGCTTATGGGAAAATACCTGGAAGGAGGAAGCAGTGTACACTCCTGCAGTAGTTCCTTTTCTGAATTACATAGGCAAGTGTTGACTGGAATCCTCTTGGACTTCAGCTAACCTGTAGACGTGTGGTTAAATATGCTTGCTAGGCACGTTCATGGGGAGCTTGAAATTATGTGGTTTTTAAGACTGAACTTTTCTCACCCTCCATCGGGTGTCTTTTTAAATCCATTGATTAAACTTGAATATAGAATCAAGTCTAAAACAGCAATTTATGCAATATCTTTTATTTTGCCTTCCACTGCCTGCCAACATGTTCTTTTTATATCTATATAGCTTATTCAGGAAGAGGAATAATACATATGAACTGCAACTTTTTTCCTTATTTTTCAGATCAGTCATAGCAGTGCAGGGGAAAGTTTCTGGGAACTAATAAAATTCAAAGTCAAATATCAATAATCTTCCATTATTCCGAAAAGTGTATCCAGGTTGAATGGTGACACATAAAATGATTGACACATAAAAGGCCCTATCTAAAAGGGGGGACGGTGATCAGATCAAACTCCAAGTGACTTCTATTTATTATCTTTTCTGTGGTGATGATTAAACATGCACATGAACTTCAGCACCTTGTCTAATTCCCAACCCCATTTAAAGTGAAGCTAAGTGTTGGTATTTGTAGATAAAGTTTGGAAATGCAAAGGAGATGTTCAACTTCTTAGCCTACAATGCTCTCTTATTTGTTTTGAATGCATCTGGAACTATTGTTAACATATTGACCTTAAGGTGCCCATGGAAATCATTTATTCACTATTAACCAGTTTGAACTCTTTTATTGTTGATTTTTGTTTTGTTTTATTTTTTTGAGACAAGGTTTCTCTGTGTAACCCTGGCTCTCCTGGAACACCTTTGTAGATCAGGCTGACCTTGAACTCAAGAGATCTACCTGCCTCTGCCTCCAGAGTGCTGGGTTTAAATGCATGTGCCATCAGCAACAGGCCAGTCTGACCTCTTAATTTTGCATGTATGTAAGGAAAAGATATCTAACCCCATGTACATTACTCCTGGCAGAACTGCAACTAAGGCTTGGTTCTGTATTAGTTTCTTGTATCCTTTATGTATAAAATACTGACAGAAACAACTTAAGGCAGGAAGGGTTTGATGCTCAGCTCCATCATGATGTAGACCTCATGGTGACAGGGACTCGAGGCAACTGCTCACACTGAGTTCACAGTCGGGATGAACTCCAGTACTTACTTTGTTTTCTTCTTTCATCTAGTCAGGACCTCAGCCCACAGCTAAGGTGATCTTCCCACATCAATTAAGCTAGATAATCCCTTAGAGATGTGCCCAGATGCTCCACTTGTGGTTGATTCTATGTCCTGTCATGTTGACATTCAGTGTTAACTATCAGTGACTCTGAAGAGTTCCTTTTTCTACAGTAGATCTTTGGCTCGGTTTATATTTTAGATAGAGGTGTCATTCTTTTATATATATTTCAATACTTCTAAATGATGAAACTTTAAAAATGCTGACCTCATAAATCAGTGTAGTAGGGTAAAAAGAATAGTATCAGTGGCACAGTTTTGGGCGTTATGAAGAAGAGGATGACAATTGTTTCTCCAACCCCTTTGGGATTAGAAGGCTCAGGGTAATAAGATGAAAACACTATTGTTGCCCTCCCTAATGCTATTTGATTTATTTTATTATTTAGTTATTATTACAAATAAAAATAAGAACATGATAATGCTGTGAGTATGGGAGAAACTTCAGATAGGTAAACATAATGCCTTGAGTTCTTGGATCCTATGCGTCCTTCTGAAGCTCCACACTCCCGGGTGTGACTAACAGAAGGATTCCCAAATTGCAGAAGATTAGATGACATCCTGCAGTTCATCCACTTGAGAACCACAAAGCCTGAGTCTTCCTTTGCTCTCAGCCTTGTTTTATATTGTAACAATTTATATTGTACTCTTCCTCAAGTACAGTCTGATCTTGACTCTGAAGGGTCTCTAATACCACTTTAAGTTCTTGGAACTTAGAGCTCCAAAGGTTGGAAAGAGCCGACTCTCGGCTCTCATGGTTTCTGGGGAAGGGATGCTCTTTGGAAAACTTGGCACAGAAAAATGAGAACATTTTCAGGTCTCAGTGATTCCAAAGGGCTGATAGATCATGTGTAAATAGCCCTTTCATCAGAGAAGATTTTCTTTTCTAGCTTCTTTACCTCCTGGTGTAGTTATTTGTTTAACATTTCTGCCCATAGTATCTGAACTTTTTCTACACATTAGAATCCCCTATGGGGACTCTGAAAATACTAGTGTTCAAGTCCTTTCCTGTGACTTATTTGATCTGAGACCCAAGTATGCTTCAAAAAATTCCTAGGTGGTTCCCTTCAGCAACTAAGAGGGCAAACTTAACACTATGTTCTGAGAGTATTTCATTCTATAACACACATGTACCCCACTGTTTCTATAATTCTATACAAGTTTGTCTCTATGACCATTTCATTTCATATTATAAACTTTAATTATAAAGATTATGTCTTAATTTACATAGAAGATAGCATAGATGAATTACTTGTTTATTTAATAGAGTTGGTCTACCCTAAATTCTTGAAGACACTAAAGTCAGGAATACAGACATACACTACTAAACAAGAATTTTACTCTTGAGGGCAAAGATACTGTTCCAGCATTTGTAGTCCTTCTTTCCTTGATGTGGGATTCCCCTCTGTATGCTATGAATATGTTTTATTACCATTGGTTAATAAAGAAACTGTTTTGGCCTATGGCAGGGCAGGATAGAGCTAGGTAGGAAAACTAAGATGAATGCATGGAGTCTAGGAGATGCCATGGAGCTGCCAAAGTAGAAAGACACCAGAACTGTACCAGTAGGCCACAACCTCGTGGTGGCACATAGACTAATAGAAATGGGCTAATTTAAGATGTAAGAGTTAGTTAATAAGAAGCCTGAGATAATAGGCCAAACAGTGTTGTAATTAATATAGTTTCTGTGTGTTTATTCTGGTCTGGGTGGCCAGAAATCAAAAGAATAGTTTCTGTTTTCACTTCCTTCCTTCTTTCTCTCCCTTCCTCCCTCCTTCTTTCCTTCCTCTCCCTCTCTCCCTTTCTTTCTTTTTTGACAAGGTTTCTCTGTGTAGCCCTGGTGTCCTAGAACTAGCTCTGTAGAGCATGCTAGCCTCTAACTATCCTCCTGCCTTTGCCTCTCTAGTCCTGGTATTAAAGGCATGTGCCACTGCCACCACCACCACATCATCACCACCTGGTTTGGTATTAGCAATTTTGGTCAGGGTTGGTCAATAGTTCAATAAAAGGCATCAACATAGAAGTAGTATTGAGTATCTCCAGCCTTTCTGCCACCATGCTACACTGTAGCTACCTCTTGGGTTTGTAGGTGTAGCTCGGATAATCTTTTGTCCCATGTTTCCTAAACTTTGCCCTTTCATGAATTTTGTTGTTGTTATTGATATAAGGACTCACCATTTTGTTGGCTATCCTGGAACTCTCCATGTAGACCAGACTGGCCTCAAACTCACAGAAATCAGCCTGCCTCTGCCTCCAGAGTGCTGGGATTAAAGGCATGCGCCACTGCTGCTGACGTAAAATTTTTATTTAAACTTTACCTAGTGACTACAAAACAAAACCTCAGAAGCACTGAAATCTATTATATTCCTATACATTTATAACATATGTTATGGTTTTAATTTCCAGCTCTGAACTCTAGATGATAAATAGAATGAACAGGCATTTATAGATATCTTCAATTTAACTTACCCTAGTTGCTTAGAACACAGTACATTCTTCAGTTAATAATGAACTTGAAATGTGTACCTGGATATGCTTCACCAACATTCTTTCCTAAGGATAATTATCAAGCAAAGGGAAAATAATTATATATTTGAATTCTACTTTATAAGGTACATTTATTAGCCTAAAAATCATTTGGTTTTATTTTTTGCAACAAATCTGACATGCCAGATGAGTATAAATGTATCCCTCTTGATTTTAGAGGTGGGGAAAGCTAAAAGTTGAGCCTGTTTCAACATGTGAAGTTGTGGCAGAGTTGATTTTTTTTAATTCTAAGCTGCTGTACTTATTACTATTATTTGTTGTTTTTTTTCAAGACAGGGTTTCTCTGTGTAGCCCTGGCTGTCCTGGAACTTGCTCTGTACACCAGACAGGTATCAAACTCAGAACTGGGTTGAGAGACATGAGGTGCCACAATCTAGCCAAAACCGCTGTGCTTATATTTTGGATGTAGATACATGTCTAAACATGTCAATCATATATGCACATACAGTTTTTCAAAGTTCTTGAATATCAAAAACAGGATGAACACATTAGCACGTGACAGCATGCTATACTATCAACATTGTGTTAATCTGAATTAACTACAAAAGTCAGGCATTCATTTGTGAAGAAATTAAACTGGGGACTATTAGAAAAAGATGCAACTTTTCTGTTTAAAGTACAAAATATAGAGTACATTTCAATAACTTAGGACCCCTACTTGAGTTTCTTAAAGTATCTATGCATGAAAACACTTTGTAAGCATACCCGCAGATATTTGTGTGTAATGGGGTGCTGCTACTCAAGTGTGAGGGCATAAGAAGTGGTGAGTTTTCTCAGTTTGCATCCTTTCCCTGTCATTTTCATCGACACTGGTGGCTTGTTCAGTAAGTCTTCTCCATTGATATAGGACAGCCACACCATTGGAAGATCGGAAGTTCTAGTCTGAGTGATCTGGAATTAATGAACTTTTACTTTATTTGCAACTTAATCGGCTTTGTTTCATATATCTGCCTTTCCATATACACACAACCTTATTCATCTATATTTGTATGTTTACAAATATTCTATATAGCTGTTAATTTGTCAGTGAACCTAAGAGGTTTCAAATTATTTTATAGCTATTTCACATGGATTTGTCTTAGTCTGTCTGCAGCCGTGGAAGAGAAATTCTGTTCCCTCTAGTCTTTTTATGAGGGTGCCAAAAGGAATAAAAATATGAAGTCATTTTAGCAGTCAGGGTCTTTGAAATGACGGAGCACGCATAGTGTGGGTGCTCGGTTTAATCACACTGATGGATTTGCGTGTAATGTCTCAATTCCAGATTCCCTCATTAGTGCAGCCAGGTTTGGAGTTCTCCCTGGTGAGATGGGCGAAGGTGACTTCAACACCCATAAGAGGGATGGCTGGATATTGACAATACCACACACACACAAAAAAAAAGAAAGACAGCCGGAGAAAACTTCGCCATATGAGGCGATAATCCTAAGTGGCCAGTGAACGGGACGCTTTATATTTCCTGACCACAAGATCTTTCTGTGAAATGCACAGGGAGGAGGGGTAGTCTTAGGATTAGCCAGCTGGCTATTTCTATATGCTTATTAAAATTTCTTGAAGAGATAGAGAGACCTTTAAACCCTATGAAAATAAGATAACTGTATCGGCTTGGGAAATCATAAACTTCCCTCCTCCTCAAACTATTCATCACAAAAAGGCAGGGTAAAATACTGTCCACACTTAATTGTTTAGCAAGTTGCAGCAAAGAAACAGGGATATGGCAAAAAGTGGTTAAACACCATGGTAGCAGAAGCAACGAGAGAATCAAGATGTCTCCTTTGCAGGAAATCCTATCCTCATTGAAGGACCTTCAGGTCAGGTTTTTAAATTTTGGAGAAAACACAGTTTTGTTCCATCTCCTGCAGAGTGTGGAGACAGCCTCTCTTCCATTACCGGCATGTGGACCGGCTGCCTCTTTGTATTCAACACCCACGTGTCTTTCCCACAGCTTGTCCAGTCGATCCCCGCACAATAGTACATTAGAGAAAGCGAAGCACAGGAGATGCGTTTGGGCTTTGTTTAGGAAAGAAAAACAATCAGTTTAACACCAGTCATTGAGAGACAGTGGGCCGGCAGGGAGACCCAGAAGCAGCATTAGAACAGTTCTTTGTGTGAATAACGCTGATAGCTGCTGGTAGGAACTTCCAGATGTCACAGTATTCTGTTTCACAGTCCTATGGACACATTCTTAATAGCTGAAATCAAGATTGTGTGTGCACACACATACACACGTACATGCATATTATTTATTATCCATGTTCCTTTCTGTGTTTCTAAAGGTGTCCTTGAGTCAACTACATCTTCAGTTTTCAGATGTAGGACTACTAGAACATACACCAGGAGAGAGAGTACAGTATCCTTTGAGTAATTTGAACATTTGTTATTTCACTTGAGAGACAGCCCTTTCTTCTAATTGGAATTTTCATGGTCCATGCGTGAGCACACACATTTGGTTGGGCCTTACGCAGACTTTGTGGAAAAGCTTTTGTGGAACAATGTAGAGACAAGAATGTTTATATTTGTTTTAACTTTCAACAGTTTAGGAGGGTGTCTTGGCATATTTTTTTAATTAGTTAATCAGTTAATTAATCAATGTGTGTGTTGGTGGTGACATACATTTGCCACAGGGTTCATGTGGAAGTCAAAGGATAAATGGCTGGAATAGACTGTATTCAGCATGTGAGTCCTGGTGATAGAAGGAGCTCAGGCTTGGTGGCAAGCACCTTTACATGCTGAGCCATCTCATTGACCTTCCTTCCACATTCTCCCCTCACTTAATGCTTCACAGCCAATTCTTTGAAATATTATGAAGTGCATAGGATCAATTGAACAAAATAGGTTGAGAAAAATTCAGGGACAAACATTTAAATAAGGTTTTAAACTGGCACTCCGAAGGGCCTTTCGTTGCCAAAAGGCATTTTACTACACTAAAGTCTTTTAAATTGTAATAGAAAATGCACTTACCCATTTGACTACAGTGACGTAGGTGGGAAACAGAAGAAATCAATTAGATTAGAGAGGAGTGTGTGCATGTGCACATATGTGGGAATGTGTGAGAATCCAGGTCAAAGGTGATGACAAAGGGGTCTGAACTGTTACAAAACTCACTTGCTTTTTTTCTTTTTTTTTTCTTTTTCTTTTTTATTCATTTGTGTTTTTGAGAGTCTCCCCATGTATCACTGGTTGGCCTCATATTTTCTATGGAGACCAGACTGACCTTGAATTCACAGAAATCTGCTTGGCAACTGGTGGGGTTCTGGAATGTGCAGCCATGCTCTCTAACTCTTTCTTGCAGTTAGTCATCTAGCATAAGAAGATAGAGAATACTTCAGATGATTTTCGAGAAAAAATCTGAATGGAGAGAATATAAGAAAGAAAAGGAAAAGAAGAAAGAGAGCAGAAGGAAGAAATTAAAGAATGCACGTTTTAAAGAGTGAACATTTAAACAAAAACATTAATAATACCTCTTTCTTTTGGAAACCTAATTAATATTTGGGACTTAAAAATCATTTTATTTAGATGAAATCAAACAGTTATTTAATAAGATCTTGAGTCAGGAGAGCTTTTTTCCTTCTTCCTAAGTATCTGCTTTACTTCTTGCCACCAGACTTCCTGAGTGAGGCTAAGGTTTCCGGTTCTCTATCACAAATTAAGTGCTTCACAGCATAAGTCCACTGGTAAAGCAGTACAGTGTGAGTGGTTTTCAGAAGTGATCAGGGTCTGGACTATAGCTTAGTTGGTTTGCCTACTGTGCATGAAACCTTCTTTGGTTTCAATCCCTGGCATTGTAGAAAACCACAAATGTTGCTTGTGTGTGCAATCTCAGGACTCCAAAAGTCGAGTTAGAAGCATCACGGTGAGCTTTGAGGCCAGCCTGCAAGACGCGAGACTTGTCTCAAAACAAACAAAATCCCAAACCAATCATACTAAAACAGAGAAAAGGGTGATTTAAGCTCAGTGTTCATTTGGATACAGGGTAAATAAAATATAATTTTTGTTGTGTCTCAGTGGTTAAGATCAGGGGCTCCAGAGGCCCTGAGTTCAGTTCCCAGCACCCATATTGGGCAGAGCACAACCACTTATAACTCTAGCTCCAAGGGTCTAACACCCTCTTCTGACCTCTTTGAGCACCTGCACTCTTATGGAATACACATACATACATACACACAGACACAACTATACACATAAATAAAATAAATTCTAGGGACTAGAGAGATGGATCAGGGGTTAAGAGCAATTTTTGCTTTTCTAGAGGACTTTAGATTATTTCTAGTCCCCACTTCAGGGAATCCCACAACCACTTGGTAATTTTGATCTAGGGAATCTGATGTTCACTTCTGTCCTCTGTAGCCATCATCATCATCATACATGTGGAATACACACACACACACACACACACACACGCACACGCACACACACACACACACGCACACACACTTAAAAACAAATCTTAAAAAAATTTAAAAACCTGTTCTTTGTGCTTATAGTGATGGTGTGGGAAAACTATCTAAACCTACACTTTGTTCTTTTCATAGTTTGCTTCTGGTGACATCTCTATAATCACAGATAAACACAAAGAATGTTCCCAGAGACATCTCACTGAATGTTGTGTATAGAATAAGAGACATTCTACTTCAAAGTAGCTCTTGTGACCTTTGTCAAACATGTAGATCATAGACACACAGGGAGATGGTGTATTTATAAGGTAATGGCTTTCCCAAACCAAAGTAAAATTCTAAAGCTAAGAGTAAAATTCAAAACACTCCACATTTTGCTGATGAATTTCTTTTCAGAACTCTGATAAAATTATTCAATTGCTTTCAACATAGTTAATAAGCTCTACTACATAGAAAGCAATGAACTCTCCAATGTAAGTGCTACCATAGGTGAAGATAGAGGCCAAGGAGATGGCTCACCCTGTAAAGCACTTACTGCAAACACAAGGTTTGAAGGATTAAAGCTTAGCCTCCAAGTAGAAGCCTGGTGGGTGTGGTGGCCCACGTGAAACTCTAGGCACAGGAAAGCCCAGGCTAGCCCCTAGAGGAAGCTGGCTAGCAAGACTAGCTGAGTGGGTAAGTTTTCGGTTCAAATGAGAATCCCTGACTCAATATATTATTTGGAGAGTGATCAAGGAAGCCATCTCACGTCAACACTGGGCCTCCACACAGACACATGCGTACCTAGATATACAGTGTGCCCACACACGGAAACATGCACTTCACACACACACACACACACACACACACACACACACACACACACACACACAAAACCCATGTGAAAAAGTGAAAAGACAGCGTGCCATATCCAGAGGACAGAGAATCACAGAGTCAAACTAAGGAATGTTATACTAGTCCTTAGGTGGGAAGGTTAACGAGACATTTAAAAATAATGTACAGTTTGGAGCTAGTTTGGTTCAATTTTTCTTTCTTTTCCCTTCTCCATCCTCTCCCACACCCTTTCCTTCTTCCATCCTTTACAGATTTTTGTACATATGTGTTTCCACAGATATAAACCTTTATTTTATTTTTTTCTTCTCTAAAACAAGTCAACCAATCTAATCTGGTGGCATCCATCAGCAGTGATGGTTATTTCAGAAAGGGTGGTCCTGTTGCTGTTCTCAAATCAAGAAAACAAAGGCATTACATGCTAAGCTTATGCATTTCTCAGATATGCCAAAACCAAGGCATAAATCTTCAAATAAGATTTTACTTGCCTTCTAGGGTTGCATTGACGATAAATAGAGTTAATATAGGGAAAAGTATTTGATTGGAGTGCTATAAATGCGAATTTACTCGGAACCTGGATTTTTTTCACTCATTAAATAGCAGTTCTGGTGAAATTAATAATAAGTAGCCAGACATGTAGTGTACATTTTTATTCCATGCACTCAGAAAGTAGAGGAAGGGGGAGCTCTGTGAATTCAAGGCCAGCCTGAACAGAGTTCAGGCTACAGAGTTCCAGAGTAACCAGGGCTAAATAGTGAGACCCTGGCAGGAAAAAGAGGAAAACAATCAAGAACCCAGCTTTGCGTTTTGTTTGTAAGAGAAGAGGAAGATAAATTAATTTCGTGAAGTTTGTACATGAAGGAAAATATAAGAAAACATATGACCTTTCTATGTTTATTGCTATTGTGGGTTGAAAGATGTGTGTTAATTCATGGTCCTGAATGAGCTCTAATTTGGTACAAAGGTTATTGAAGACAAACCTGATGTAAGATGAACTCATCATGCTGGATAAGAGTGAGCCCTAATCTTTAAGAGTGGGAGCCTGATGTTATGGTCCTGTGGTGAATCAAACATTCTCTCAGCATGTGTGAGGTCCTGGCTTCAATTGCCAGCAGCTCCTCCTCCCCAAATCTTAAACGTGTGTGTGGTTATGAGGAACAGATATGATAACACTCAAAGATATGGAGAAAGCATATAAGACATAGGCAGGAAGGGGCTGGAAAGATGACTCACTGTTTAAGAGTATCTGTTGCTCTTATAGAGGACATGGATTTGGTTCCCTGCACCATCTATAAGTCCAGTTGTAGGGGAGCCAATGCCTTCTCCATGGTCACCAGGCATGCATGTAGTGTACTACACTCATGTAGGCAAAACATGCATACACATTATAAAAGAAGAAAGAAGTGGTCAAGAGAGATAAAGTAGATATTTAAAAAAACAGGCAGGGATTGAATTGATGTGTCTTCAGTGGGACATATGTCAGAGACTGCTGCCAATCAGTACACAACTGCCCAGTGAATTCAGTCTTCCCTAGAACTTCCAGAAGGAATGGACCCTGGCAACACTCCGATTTTAGAGCTACAAGGGAATAACTTTCTGTTGTTTTAAGCTCCCTAGAACAGCAGCTCCTGGAAATCAAAACACCACACTCTGTGATGAAGAGGGTATGCATCTGCAGAATACTCTTTACCAAGGGTTGACCAAAGCTCATTGGAATCAACTCATTGAAAGCTGTATTGGAATCAACTGGGTTTCCAATAAAAATGCAGTTCTCCGAGCCCTATCTTAAGTAGATATAGTTAAAACCTCTTGATGTAAAATATGTGAGTCAGACTTCGCCCAAGGTAATTGACTGCCTAGTCATATTTCAGACTCTCTCTTCATGTACCCAGAAAAAGAATTCACCAACTATACCTCATTGCCCTACTTAATAGCTGCTTAGTTATTTGATTAAAACTATCTTATCTGTAGACACAATTGATATCTACTCAACTGAAGATAATGACAAGGAAACATTCATACAATGTCTTTACAGAGATGTTATCCCTGGAATTCCGATGATATTATTAATAGGCGAAGGACTAGACATTTAAAAAGATTTTTGTTGTTGTTTTCTTTCTTTCTTTCTTTTAAAAAAGTAGCTGACTGAAGCATCTTTGATTTAGGTCAATATTTCTTATTTTCCTTCATTCTCTAAGTCAGAACTTGGCTTAAGTTATAAATCAGATATTCTTTCAGAGTCAATGGATTTATCATTCATAAAAAATTACTTGCAAAAACTGGTCCCACCACAGGCTCCTTCAGAAAGGAAAATCATTACTTAAAGCCATTAATAAAATGTTCTCTTGGAAAACCAAGGGGGCATATTAGCATTTTAATGCTCTGGGAAAATACTACAATAAGAAAGACTGGCAATTTCTGTTTAATCAAGGGTCTCTCTCTCTGAGTGGCTTGGGACTGTTATGTAGACAAGCTGGCTTTTAGCTCATAGTGACCTGTTTATCTCAGCTTTCTGAGTGTTGAAATCAGGGGTTAAATGGGTGCACCATCACACCCAGTTAGAAGAGACTTAGTTAAAAAGATAACTAACTCAAGGTATACACACTGGCCATATTTTAGACACTTTTCTAATGTAAATGAGTCAGGAGAGTAATAATAGCTTATAACTAGTGGCAAATATAAGAATAAATAATTCTGTAGTGAAAAATCAATCAATTAAAGAATAAATATTAGAGTGAAGCTCTTCTTAATAGCAAGATGACAAATAATATATATAAAGAAGAAGGGAGAGTTTAAAAAAACACTGTTAAAATAATTGATTTGAGCAAGAGTTATCAATGGAGTCTAAAACTATTGAGTTCAACTAGATGAAAGGCAGGTTATTTTTATCAGCTCAAGGCACAACTCCACTGATTACTTAATTGCCAAAGCAGGAATTTTAACAACGCTGATACTCATATACCTCCAAAGTTAATAACAAGGAAACATTGTATGAACCCACATTTAAAAACATTATGGAGAAATTGTTTATGCCTTTCAAAGAGTACCAATGCCATGAAAAATAAAGATTAGTCAAGTCTCCAATTCAGATTAGTGACTAAGCAGAAATGGGACTAAGTTTAATTTATGATCAATGGACTCATAGGGGAAATTGGTGAATTTAAAACATGACTGTCTTAGGTAAGGTTACTATTGCTTTGATAAATCATCATGACCAGAAGCAGCAAGAGGAAAGAAGGGATTGTTTGACTTCTTCCACACCACTGTTGATCATCCATAGAACTCAGCACAGGAACTCAAGCAGAGCAGGGACATGGAGGCAGGAGCTGGTGCAGAGGCCACCAAGAGGTGCTGCTTAGTGGCTTGCTCATTCTGCTTCTTACAGAACCCAAAACTGTCGGCTCAAGGGTTGCTCCAACTATAATGGTCTGGCCCTAACATATCAGTCACTAATTAAGAAAATGCTCTCCAGAAGGCCAGGCAGTGGTAGCACACACCTTTAATCCCAGCACTTGGGAGGCAGAAAGAGGCAGATCTCTGTGAGTTCAAGGACAACTTGGTATACAGAGTGAGCTCCAGGACAGGCTCCAAAGCCACAGAAAAACCTTGTCTCAAAAAATCAAACAAAAACAACAACAACGAGAGAGAGAAAGAGAGAGAGAGAGAGAGAGAGAGAGAGAGAGAGAGAGAGAGAGAGAGAGACTGGCCTACAGACTGAAGACACACTCTCAGCTGAAGTTCCTTTCTATATGGTGACTCTAGCTTGTTAAGATGACATAAAAGATAGCTATGAAAATGGCAAATGTATTGGAAAGTAGTATGGGGCTGTGCTGGCACCTGTCTTTAATCTCAGCACTTTAGACACAGAGATAGGCAATTATCTATAAATTGGAGGTCAGCCTGCTCTACAGAATGAGTTCCAGGACTGCAAAGGCTACACAGAAAAACCTTGTCTGTAAAAACCAAAAACCAAGCAACCTACCAATTAAAAACAAATATATAATTTGGAAATATTTGGTGTAGCATTCTCTCTTTAGAAATTATTAAATGGGATTGTAATTTGCTTTATTGTGGTCATGTTTAAGTCATTACTATAATGGTAAGAAAAATGGCTGTGTAGTATATTTTGATACCAAGTTTATATCTGAAGATGCTTTCCAACACCATATAGGTTTAGTGAATGGTTAAACTTGCTATGGGAGAAGAACAGCAGAGTTTTCTGATTATGAAGTGTTTTAGGCTGAACAAAAGTAAACATGATAGTGAGAAGCCACCCAAGCCAGTCAACCTTCAGCAAGGTTACTCAAAAGAATCTTATCTGAATTGAAATGAAGACTTCAGGAGCATTTCACTCAAGCCCCCAAGTCAGTAGGAGCAATGAAAAGATTGGGCTCAAATGACCCAATAATCAATTTGGGATTTAAATATTTACTTACATAACTGCACTGGTGAAACTGACCTCCTGTAAAGAGAAGAGAAGTCTCTGCATAGGATTTCAGAGTAAACATTTTCTAAGAGGAGCAGATATAGGGTAAACCCCTCTCATTTTAGTGCAGCTGTAGTTCAAGAGAGCTATTTAATAGGGAAGCACATGTGCGCTGAAAACAACACTTGGGTGAAAAGAAGTATTGCATGTATGTTGGCTTGACAAGAGATGAATCCACCCTTTCAGCATCCTCTTGAAGTTCACTTTCAGAATTCAGCTAACCAGAAGCAAGTTCCACACTGTGAAATGGGCACATTGTCTTGGAAGGAAAGAAAGGATTTCACCAAAGTGTGGACATATGGGGTGTGAAGGATCCAGGTGAAGTTATTTATTTGTGATTACAGCCAAGACTGAGATCACCCATAAGATCTATGCAGAAGGCAAGCCTGCAACTATCACACTATCACAGGTACCTAGAGAAAAAGAAACAGCCAACAAAATAGATGTTCCATATTGAGTACAAGATGGAAGTTAAACTATTGCCTGCTTCAGAACATACAATGGGTGGTGAAGTGGTTACTCATGGCTGCAACTTTTGGTTGTCCATCTGTCTTTTCAGTGTTAGCGCGAGGTTCTTAGAAGTCACAGTCAGTCCATCCCTTATGCCTCTTTTCTACTATCTGAGTTTCATTGGTGTCAGTTGTTCATCCCTCCCCCATTGGGAACTCATTGTGCCTCATCCTTGAAGACAGAGGAAAACTGCTCATGAGCCCTACTGTTCTACCTTTTAGTACAATTTGTGGTTAAGCAGCAGAGGCACAAGGGGACATTTGTAGCTTTTATTTATAATACTATTATTCCATAATTCGTAAAACAAGATAAAATGTATACTTTTTGTATCACTGTTATCATGGATTTTTGTTTTTCTAGGATTTCAAATCTTTACAGAAGAACTGAGTCCTGTATCTCCACCCCCCTTTTATTCCCATGGTGGGATGATTAATTTTTCCATGAGGACTAATTCTGAGGTAGGGACAGAATAATTTCAACAGAATAAATGCATTTATTAACAAATGAGAGATTGTTTAGAATTTAATTAAAAATGCTATCAAGTCCCATATTCCTTATTAAGCTTAGACGATTCCAAGAGTATAGGAAATATAATTATGATTGTAGAAATGTCAATTTGCTTAAAATTCACCATTTTATAAGACAAAACAATAATGTTCAACATCCCTTTCCTCTTTAAGGTCTTTATATGGTATATAATTAAATTGTACCTGATTTGCTGTTTAAACCCTTTCAATCTGATACATAGACAAGAAATATATCTGGTTTCTGTGATGGAAACCTGCACCTATGAAATTGTAAGCATAAAGGAACCCAAACACATAGACTTTGCTATGTGGCACCCTGTCTGTTATATGTTAAGCAAGCAGAACTGCTTGAAAATGAGCATTCGGACTGGCAGTGGGGCTCAGTGTTAGCGTGCTTGCTCAGCATATTCAAGTCCCTGCACCACCACACATCAAGGAGTAAATGCATGGAAGTTATTTAAAATAAAGGTGGGTGCTAAACAATAAGAACAATGACATCCACATGTGTGTCACAAAATCACAGCTGGAGATAAACTCTAAGAAATATTTGGGTACAGTGACGTTATTGGTCTATGCTATTTGTAAATTTAGACTATCATCTAGATGAAGCAGCAGATGAATCTAGGAGGGTGCTTCTCTTAGAACCAGGGTTTGGGTACTTGCTTATTCTGTTACTATCTGGTGTTTACCTGGCCCTGCCCACATTGATATCATCCAACTGATATTGGTCCATGTAGATCTCATCACTTCCTTTCTTCATATTTGCAAATGAATTCCATAGAATTCTTTGTCCCTCTGGGTTCTTCATCAGGGTCTACATTTGAAGTACAAAGCCCTTCCCTCATAGTATTTATAGCTTTAACTATTTGTTTTCTTCATTATACTATATAAATTCACTCTAATCCTAGGCATGTAGTTTGGATACCATTTTGTATTTGGTTATTGAATAGTTGCTAAGAAATAAATATGTTTATTTTACTGTAGCAAGAGAGGGATTTTAAACATTCTGAGGGGTTTTAGGCATGAGAAACAGAACAAACTTCAGACTAAGTTCTAGTTAAAGAATGTCTCTTCCACTACCCCAAAATAATTTACTTTCATGTTTTCCTGTATTGTACTGTCAACCACCCTCTTGACATCAGAAGCTCTTGATCAGAAGCTGTTCACAGGGTGTCCTGAGAGTCTTTCCCTACTTAGATGCTTCAGGACCACTTAAATATGTGAGACACACTTAACTCCCAGTGATCTCATTGGAAGTTATATAACGAACATTGTGCACTCAACTTGCAGTCATTAGACATACCCATTGTTGTGAATATTGGGAAGTATAGAATTGAGCTACAGGCTAAGAGTGATGAGGGTGCAGAACCACAAGGTATTTTAAATTCCATCTTAACACCCACATAGCTGGGTCGCACAGTGGAAATGGAGATTGGGGCTTCAAAAGGAACGTGGACTTTCCCTGCTTCCAGACACAAATCCTGGTCCTGTCTTGTTCTCTGACTGTTCAAAGCTGTCCAACTGTCCATGCCCCCACCAAGCAGTGAGTGCTGCTCCATGACAGTTTGCTCTGAGCCAGTAACAGTCAGAACATAGCCGTTCACAGACATGGGGACAGGAGCAGAGGGAAGGAGTCCCCTTCCTGTGCTATGAGCAGTTTCTTGGGGGGGTCTCTGCAGACACAGCAGCTGCCTCCAGAGTGCTGGCATTGAAGGCATGAACCACAACAACTTATCAGGTCAGTTTGTAAATTGCCACAGTGTTTACAGATGGTTCTGAAAATGAGATGTCGTGTGACAGAGATCCTGGGGTGCAGCTCTTGAAATGAACTCAATATGAAAAATTAAGGGGATGTGGGGTCTTAATGCAAGTCAAAACCTATGTAGAATTGTAGGTGAAATGAAGTTAGTGCTGTATATTATGTTATCATGGACTGGGAACATTTATATCAATCATGAGGGCAGGAGGATGAATTTATATGGGGTAATTGATGAGACACATTAAAAAGAAAAGGCAATGTAGATAATAGATGAGGAGAAAATAATACCCCTGGTGTTTGGCCCTGAAGCAGTCCTCTGGGTCATGGTAGCTAGCAGCCAGGAAATTATTTTCAACAGTGTGTGTAAGAAAATCCTGAGAGCCGTTTCCTCTAGACACCCCTGAGCATCCTAAAGCCATTACAGGTGTTAAAGACACGTATGGATTTTAAAGTACCACTCACAGATTCCAGGAGAGAAGGCCTGTGTGGCCCATTTTACTGCCACACAGTAAAAATCTAGGGTCCTATTTATTTATTACTGATCTGGTGGGAGAGATGTATCTTAACTCCTGACAGGTCTTATATGCTTCTGCTGTTTGTTGAGAAACGTTTCTTTTTTCCCCCTCCCATTAAATCTTCATCCCAGGAGTTGTGTTTATTTGGCACTAAGTTAAAAGGAAAGGATGTTGTTAAAAAAGGGACTGCTTTACTGTTTGTATTAAATGGCATCTCAGTACCTACTGCTCCTAAAAGTCAGTTGGAAGTCTCTCATCAAAGGTTAATTCAGGAACTATTTGAGTGTGCAAAAAGATACTTTTTTGTCTAAAAATATATACCTGAGTGAAGTGGATGGAATTTTGGACAACATTATTTATTTTCTCTTGATTTTTGTTATGCAATTTCTACCAAATGCCAATTTAATTTTATTATTTTTTTCTGTGGTGGTCATAAAATACTTTCCGCTTCTTATCCTAGAGGTATAAATGAATTTTACAGAAGAAAAAATTCCTGCCAATAATGAGTTCTATCTATACCAATATATACAAATAACAGTATTTCAAATACAAGCAGATGATGGACAGTCTGAAGCATCACCAGAAGGTTGAACACGTTTGTAAGAACAATTTTTTCATGTTTTCAAGTTACAGTACAGAAAGCACACAGAAAGTTAAGGCAATCCAAAGACATACTAACTAGTCCATTCTTCCTCTGAGGGGTGATAATTTCAGTTCTAAACTCCGCCCCCAACTTTTGGCAAACAAACCCTCAATTAAGTTGTATGGTTATGGTTTCTTGTATTAATGTCTTGTGAGGTGTTTCTCCACTTCTTTGTTACAAAACAATCAACACAACACAGTTAGCAATTAGAACGTGGAGCCCACACAGAAGGTCTTTTCTAGAATGTACAGATGTGTTCTTGGAGGTGACACTAACTCCCCCAATCCTGTAGGGATTAAGAACAGCTCTGGTCCACAGATTTTTAGCACAATGTTACTTCTAGATGAAATAAGAACACTGGACATTAGAAGAAGAAGCATGTTTGAGAGTAGCTGGGAAAGCTAGTGGGATATGTTCTAGGGTAGACATCCTTGGAGTGAGTAGCAATGGACTCTCAAAACTGCAGGACAGTTCTGGATTGAAAGCTGCTGCCTAACTCGCTGGATTAAAGGGGCTGGTTTGCTGCTGAAGTTTGTGTACATTTTACAGTTATTTAGCAAGCAGCCCTTTAGCTTTATCTTCTAAATCAGCAGTTTGTTTTCAAGCTGCGGGTCGAGACCCTTTTGTGGTTGAACAACCCTTACACAGGGGTCACCTAAGACTGCCGGAAAACACAGAAATTTACATCATGATTCATAAAAGTAACAAAATTACAGTTATGAAGTAGCTAATTTTATGGTTGGGGGGGTCAGGTGGGGTAACAAGAACAGGAGAATTCTGGGAAGAGGAAAGCCCAGTCTGCATTTGTCACCCAGAGGCAGAGGAATCAAGATGAGAATGCCTTACTGATAAAAGGTACCAAGCTGCATGGCTGACATAAATAAGAATTATGGGCTAACCCAAGTTATAAGAGTTAATAAGAAGCCTGAGCTAATAGACCAACAAGTTTATAATTAATGTAGATTTCTGTATGTTTCTTTGGGACTTAACGGCTGCAGGACTAGGTGGGACAGAAACCTCTGTCAATAGTCATCATTTCTTTGTCAAGCAAACTGGGCCACAATACTTACATTTAATGACACTGGTTGCCCCATGGTTGGTGATGATGAAGTCCACTAAGCTGTTATGAAAACAAACCACTATGTTAAACTATCTAAGCCATGAGCATGATGAAGCAGCACATCTAATATTACACTTCTTCAGTGTGAGAAAAATTCTCTGTCAGTGGTTCAGAGCCTTCGGTTTGGTCTCAGTGTCAGCTCTTCTACAAAGTAGTCACGTGACTTTTGAGTTAGTTAGCCCCTTCGCCTGCTAGGTAAAGGAGCTGGGCTAGACCAGGGTGCATCTCAGTGGATGGTTTTGCTATGTGAAGACATTTTAATAAATAACAGCTTCCCTTAATATTGTTATTTTTGAACTGTTAATTTTTTAGTGGTCTGAGATGTACTCAGGTGACAGTCAGTGGCTTTGGCCAGTCACTCTGCCAGGGAATAGATTGCTGGATTTTTCTGAAGATTTACAGATTTGCTAATTGGCAAACTGTTCAGTTCTTTGGAGGAAGTGATTCCACAAGAAATATTTGGAATCAGGTTTGAAATACTTCTTCTTTATTTCTGCCTAGGGGATTTACGTAAAAGAATTAAAAAGATGAACCTCCAGGTGGAAGAGCCTCTGGTTGGATCTACCTCTAGGTCTTTATGAGCAGGAGGGAAGGTTATGGCCGCTTTTCATTTTCTATGAGAATGTCAAAGCTTGGAGCAATAATGGAGTCTGGAATTGCTCTTCATAAAAGCGTATGAAATTATCAGGAGAATAGAAGGGCAATGCAGCAGGTGAGATCAAAGATATAAAAATAATTTTCCTATTATAAAGGAGTTTTCTTTCTCTAAATGACATGCAGGGCTAATCCAAACTCATATCCATGCTGGGTATCTATCTGGTAATATATTTCTTTGCAAATAACTTCATTCTGTATTATTGCTGTGATAAATTCTCCTCTATCTGCAGCTTTTCTGAGTGGTGTGACACCTGAGCAAAGTTACTCCTCTCAGTGATGTCGGTGGTCATTCACAGCCCTCTGCTCTACACCATGGATGAGGCACTCTATGAGACATCACTTCAAAAAAAAAAAATAAACTTTCAAGCTCTCTCAAGTAACCATGGAAGAGAAATAGGGATAAGGAAACCCAAGAAACCCAGCCATAATGCCTCTGAGAAACTAGCATTTATCTTACCCTAAAAATGTAAATTGAATAATAATTTTGTAGACTTTAAAGCCAGAGCAGTTGCCTGAGGTCAATATTAAAGGCAGAGGAAGAAAAAAAGACACTGTGCTTAAAATTCTGTTAGAGAAACCCGAAGACGTTGTCAGATTTCCAAGGTTTTTACTCTGCAGAAAAAGGTCTGCTGAACACATGCATGATATATTATACATGCAGACATGGTAAGAGTTTATGGGTGATGGTGGAGGGAGCAATTATGGACTGTTGTTCAGAGAAAAAGGAAAGGGAAAGAGAGAATTGCATTTTAATGTCACAGATATTTCAAAGACAAGCTGATAACATTTTTAGAATGAGAAGGAGCTGAGTAGGAAAGAAGCTACAGAGCTGTCTCCGAAGACACTAGCTCACAGCAGAGAGCTCTCTAGATAGCTCTCTGGAGAATAGTCTTAGAGTCAGAAAGAATCATTCAAGGCCTTGCACTTAAATCCTCCCTTTGCTCAATCTCTGTGTAGAAATGCCACTTTTCTGTGTTCTCTCCTCTTCCCTCCAATATCAGATTTTGCTCTTTATTCCTCTTTAGAATCTCCTCATATTCGTACCAGTCCCTTATTTTAAAAGCTGGTGAGACTAATTCAGTGAATTTTTATGTGATAAATTATATTCATAAGCAATTGAGGTGTCAGCAACGGACTGTACATGAATGGATATTATTACGCTAGCTGGTGCTTGCAGTATTTTTGACCTCCTAATACTGAAAACACTTTTATGTGGGTCAAAGACGTGATGCTGTTTGGTGATATGCTAATCTGTCTCGATGTAAGCATGAAGGTGACAACTCGCTGCAGATGAGCAGCAATTTAGAGATAGACCTACATGTTTCCATCATTTACTCATTGCTGGGACTTTGAACTTTATTTAAAATCCAAGCTTCAGACTGCCTATAGATACATAAGCAGTTTTGGATGGACTCTGTGTTATAAAGAAAACAAGAGAGGACGTGAAGTTGACAGGGGAATGTAGGTGGGTCTGGGAGAAGTTAGAGGAGGAAATGTGGGTATGTGTAAATCTGATCGAGATACAATGTGACACATGTATAGAATTCCCCCAAAACACATAAATATAATTTAAAAAGGTGAAGCTTCAATTTTTCCACCTGAAAGATGGGTTTGTAGTGTTTATTTTATGGAAATGTTGAAAATGATCAAATGAGTGCATCTCAATCCCTTAGTACAAAACCTCATAAATTACAGAACTCAAGCCAACATCACTTTATCAATCCCAGAGTGCTCTACCTGACGCTAACCCCAGTAAAAATGCCCTCATAATAAAGTAAATATAGTTTATAGATTATGCCTATGTGCAATTGTTGAGTTAAAAAGTATACTAGCAATGCAGATGGATTGATCCTTAAACTGTTACTCTTATCTTGGTGGGCAAGGCTTCTAACATCTCCCACCCATTTTGTTTCTTATCAGCACCTGCTTCTTCTAGTTTTCTTGCCTCAGGACCATAAATCTCTTCCTGAGTAGCAGTTAACCAGTTCCATTCCATTTGTTTTTGGCTTTTAAATAACCATGAACTATTATTTCCAGGTGTCCATCAGCTAGGCACTCAGGAGGGCAACTTGGAACCCACTAATCCGACTAAGCTGTTTCATTCCCCTATTTCATCATCTCCATTCCATATTCTGCATTTCAATGCCTCATAATTAGAAATATTATTAGTCTTTCACACACTGGAAACAATAACAGTGACAATACATGGAAGAACAAACAATCTGCAATATCTGTAGAATAAAATGATGTTAATTTTCTTCATAGTTATGTGTCTTCCTTTCTTTGTTTAAACATAGACTGCTGGGTAGGGATTTGATTTGGTCATAGGTGGGAGCAAACCACCTCATTGTGGTTCAGGCACCTCAAAACTGATGTCATTTATTATAAGCATATTTTTACCATGGACAGTAGAGTACATCTAAAATACCCGAGGACTGGGGAGCATCCACATGAGTCTATTGTCCTGTAATGCAGGATTTTGAATTTGGTGTCTATGTGGTGTGGAAATGTAAGCATTTTGGTTTTGGATGATGAATTTTAAAGGGATGATGACATCTTGTGAGCCTGGCCAGGTACTACGCTGGAGGTTTGGACCCTTGAGAAGAGATTTATGACTTAAGCCAACCGAGAAACAGGAAAAATCTTGGGGATAGCTGTCCACGATATGCTCCTGAGTGAATTTGTTGCACTCTATACTTATTTGCCAGCAGATGTTTTCTTGGTGTACACCCTCCTGAAAGAAAGGGCTGACTCAAGGGATTCATGTAAACTTGGGAAATGAGCCCAAAGAGCAGAAGAGAAAGAAATTCCATGCATGCATCATAGAGCTGATACACAGTGCCATCTAGAACAAGGAAAGATGGTCACATCATTGGGTGCTCAACTGCATTGGCCAATATTTGATCCCAAAATATTTCCTTACTGCTTATTATGTCTTGCTAGAGCTGGCTATGTGATTTTTTTTCACCCTTCTTTTGGACAAGGTGAGGAAAGCAAGGAGAAGCAGTCATGGATCTTACAGGTGGGAAACATCTGGGAGAAACAAAATGTCCCCCCAAACTCAGGAAGTATGAAATACTTAATTGCTCTTTCCTTTCTAGCCAGTTGAGTTTTTCCTTTCCTTTCCTTTCCTTTCCTTTCCTTTCCTTTCCTTTCCTTTCCTTTCCTTTCCTTTCCTTTCCTTTCCTTTCCTTTCCTTTCCTTTCCTTTTTCCTTTCCTTTCCTTTCCTTTCCTTTCCTTTCCTTTCCTTTCCCTTCCTTCCTTCCTTTCTTTCTTCCTTCCTTTCTTTCTCTTTCTTTTTTTTTGAGACTCATATGATGAAGGGAGAATCTAAACCCTTTAGATTCTGTTCTTCAGGTTGGGTCCACAGGCCTCAACTCCTTCAGCCCATCTTGCAGTCTGAACTGAACTTTCTTGCTGGCAGAGATTGTGAAGAAGTTTGAATGGAAGCAGTCTGTACAGATGCTTTTGTCCCAGGCAGTTAGAGTTCAGGAGAAGAGCTTGAAGTAAGAATGAAGGGAGAGTAAACTTAAGGATACGGCAGGGTACATCATTGGCTTAAAACCCTGGGGTAGCCAGGGCTTGATCATGTTGAGGTCTCTCTCTCTCTCTCTCTCTCCCTCCCTCATGTATATAAGTCTACCACATTTGTATCTGCAGAGGAGGGTGTTGGATCACCTAGAACTGGAGTTACAGATGATTGGGAGGCCCCGTGTAGTTGCTGGGACCTAAACGTGGGTCCTCTGTAAGAGCAGAAAGTGCTTTCAACCACTGAGCCATCAAATATATTATTTTGATTAATCATTATATTGATGATTTTTTGACATTGTCTAGGAGTGTGTTTGTGGTTTCACTGTTTATGTTGTAGGCAGCCTTAATCATCTGTGGATGGTGTGTTTTGGTGTTAGCGGGAAGGTTGTTTATCTCTCTCTACAACTGGTTCAAGTTTGCCTGACCAAAATTACAAAGGAGCAATGTTTTTCTTAGTCTCTGTTAGGTTTCGGATTTTCCTTCTCACACTGTCAGATGCCTTGTAGATATTTTCTATTCAGAAAGACTTTGTTATCATCCATGTTTGTAGCATCAGTGGATTCAGATAAGCGCATTTGTGCTTAGAACCTCTTCCACTCACCCTTTAAGCTGCCGACCCCCTCATCTGTCCCATAGCCTGCACTTGGCATGGCTCTAAGCTTCGATTGTCATGGGTGTCCCCATTAACCGTAAGGCTTGCCTCCCTCCTGTTTTTTTTTTTCCTCATATTTTGAGGCAAGGTTCAAGGGTAACCACTTCAAGAGGAAGCACAGACATACCTCCCTTACCTGGAGTACAGGACACCTTTCCTTTCTGGTCCCATAATGCTCGGTATGTATCTGCTATACTTACCACATTGTTCCATAGCTCTTGTTTCCACGACACACTAATCATCTCGAGGGCACAACTGTGTTTTATTCACTTTTGTCAACTCAGCACCTAATAAATAGTAGTAGGCACTTGCTATGTGTCTGCTAAATTGAATCTGAACTAAATTTAGTGTTTTCAGGGGGCAAGAGTTCTTTCTCTTGCTTCTAATGTAATGTAAAAGAAGACTGTCATGTCTGCTTGCCCTGGTGGAATATCAATATTTCCATTTCCTAACATTTTGCATTTAGGGTGCATAACTTTGTGAAAAGTTGAGCTTCACCTACATAGTTCCATTTTGTTAAACTGATTTTATAAAGTTGTGTGTGTGTGTGTGTGTGTGTGTGTGTGTGAGGAGTAGAGTGAGGTTGCCAAGGAGTAAAAAATGTGTTTCTGAGTTTTAACTGACACAAGAAACCAATTTTCAAACCCAAAGCACATCTTTTCGTTTTAGTGACATTGCCTGCCAAGTCTGAACCACTGCATAGCTAACTAGAAGCTTTTGTAGCCTTTAAAATCTGCACATTGTGTGAACCATGGGACGTCAAAAAACTGTAACCTTGAACTTCTACACTCTTATTTCTAGTTCTTAATCATTGCGATTTCTTCATACTTGGGAGATTATCATATATATGTAATCATTTATATTTGAATGTTTGAATCCAATGCTTAGGCAACCTATACAATTCTAAAATTTAAAGACTGCATAAATACATGCTCATGGATATTAGGGGACTTTTCAATTCCCATTTCATACATAATCATGCCATGTATTCTAGAATCAGTGTTGGGGGAAAATCACAAATCAAAGTCATTTATATCTAATGCCATTAGTGAGAAGACTTTAATATTAAAATGGCAAACATCAATTATGGTGATCACTATGACAGCTTAGTAAAATAAGCTAAAAACAGGAACATGGATGGTTAAAAATCATATTCTGTTGCATTTTAATTATTTAGAAATCTATATGTTGAAAATTTTCTGAAGAATATCCTCCTGTAAATCCAAGCCACTGTTTCAACCATGTTCTCTCTCTTTTCTCATTGTTTTCATTACAACTCCACATTAAATTCAAGTTTTTAGATGATTTCTGTGATCTACATTAACTTATTCTCTTAATTGTTTTTTCATCCTCCTAGCAATTTATTACTACCCTCCATGTTTTTACTTAGAATATTTTTTATACATGTAATCATTTTTCAGAAATTTAATGTCTTAGGCTTATTGAACAATGCCCAATTTTGTGTGTGTGTGTGCGTATGTGTAGAAAAGTTCGATTCTGTACATGGTGGGAGTTTTGAAAACAAGAAATTGTTTTTTTCATGTCTTATGTGTAAGTCAAGATTCAACCAGAGGATCCATAGGAGTCATAAACAATTGGTTCTTCATTACACAGGTCCTGTTTCCTTGGACACAAGCAACCTTGAATAGAAAATATTTGGGGAAAATTGTACCTATACTGAATAAATATGATCTTTTTCTAATTGATTTTTACTAGACTACTTACATAACATGTACACTGTTTTATATATTGTTAGTAATCTAGAAATAATTTGAGATCTATAAAATCCTTCAGCAAGTTTTGAATAACAATACTAAGAGTTTTAAGGGTTTTTTTTTTTTTAGTTAATTTCTTTGGACCTATTTTGGTTCTAAGATTTAGGATTTTCTGATTTTTAAAAAATGTTTTCTGTATTGGACATACAATCAAAGATTGTGCATATCATTATCTATTTGACAGGTCTCTGTGTGTTATCTTCCTGTTAAAATCTCACTCTAAAGTGAGGTGGGATAACCCTCTAAGAAGTCTGTGAAAATACTGACAGATTTAGCAGCAGGAACAAATTTGAGGGGTTCAACTTGGAGTTCAAATGAAGACATTGGAAACCCTGGGACAACTCAGAGAGATTATATTATTAAAGGAATTTAGATAGAATATGAAGGATTGTACAGCAGCATCTTCCTGTGCAGAGGATTGTCCCTGATGTTATAGTGAGGAGTGTTTAGCAATGTGACCTAAGAATGCTTTCTGATATCACTGGGAGGGACTTTAGGGATGTGAACGTAGAAATGGGAACCAGGCCACTCAGCTTTGCAGTGACCCTTAACCATGTACACCCTTGCACTGTTAAGAGACACTTAAATGACCCAAGTATTCTCTTGCAGCTAAAATATAGATTCCCATTCGAAGCATTGTGGTGGTTCTCTCCACCGTATTCTGGACTAAGCACATAGAGGTTTCCCAATAGTTATTGGTCAGTGTTGATGTGCAGGACTATTGGGAATAATCAAGGGATCCTTCCTTCTGACCTTTGAGAGTTAGAAAAAAAAGATGGAGGAATTATGGAGAAGGCAAGGGTTGAGCCATTGGAGTTAGTGTCTGAGAATACACACAGTGACTGTGAGCAGAACACAGTCTACCCACCCTGATGAGAATCCAAGTGTAGTCTATCAGGTATTGAGACAAGTGGCAGCTGCCTCCAACTCTAAATGCAAGTCAACCAGCTAAAGAGTTACGCCAGTTAATTTGCTTCTTTCCACTTCATAGAGCTGAAATGACATTCATAGTTTTGTTAGAGACTCAAAAATCAAGACTTGATAACTTTAAAAAAGAAGTTAAATCCTCTTTGATTTCTAGTAATAGAGGAAACCTAAAAGACATATCTTAGCGCCCATGATCAAAATAGGTGTTATGTATTACAAAGGTGTTTGTACATTAAAGTTGTAAGTATTGAAATGAATGTCTATGGGATGTTTAATTTTTATGAAACTTTAGTCCATTGTGTTTGAAATAGCTATAGTTATTAGAATATATTTAAGTACTGGAAACTATTTTTAAATGAATGAATGAGTATTTTCTGATTGATTTTTTTTAAAAAAAAAGCTTAACAATTCTCTTCTAATATTTGCAAAATGGAAAGCCTTTGTTTACAAACTGTAAAGTGTTGGAGTAGTCATGCTGGGTGCTTTGTGTTACTTAATTCCCTTCATACTAACACAGTGAGGTAGGCATTTTGGATGCACTTTACAAAAGAAGAAGTGCAGCATGACTGAGTAGTACAGAGTGCCAAGACAGCGAAAGCTTGTTTCTTTTGTTTTTATATTAAGGAAAGCTGGTTTAATTAATGTTGTCGATTTCTCTTTTTCTTATTGTAACTATATGAATTATGATGGTATTCAATAAGATATGTAGCTTAGAGGAAGAACACTTGCCTAGTATGTTCAGGGTTCTGGGTTTTATCTATAATACTACAAAAATAGTAGCTCTTCCTCTACTTATGAAGTTGTATTTACTCACAGTTTTCTAGTTGCCAGACATCTACCTAGATGTAGTTGTATAGGTAGGTACTGTTCATGTATTTAAAGAAAGATGGTACAACTGCTTCCAAGAAACAATAATACATTTTCCAGATGTTCTCTCTCTCTATATATATATTGTGTATGTGTGTGTGCGCTCGCATTGGTGATTTGCTATGGATGCTAGTTCCCTGGAACTGGAATTATAGACAGTTGTAACCTGCCATGTCGGTGCTGAGAACTGAACTCAGACCTCTGGAAGAGCAGTCAATACTCTTAACTACTGAACCGTTTGTCTCCCCAGTCCTCCTCTCAGATATTTTAAAGGGAGTTAATAAGGAACACAGTTTTGGAGCTGAAGGAGTAAGGGTCAGGAAGCTGTAAGTGACTTACAGTGCATCAGATTGTAGACTCTCCCACTCACCTCGTAGTTTTATTGGAATTCTAAAGGAGATTTAAAAATTCTAACTTGTCCAGGTCCTGGCAAGTGTCTTGAAAGTTACTTATACTATACCTCAGTCTCCTTATCACCCACCAAATAAGGATGACCACGAAGTCACATGGGGCTGTTAGAACTTTAAGACATATTACATTTACAAAGCACTTTAAATATCTGCAAGTTGCAAGTACTTAAAGTATTAAATAATTGTATTAAATTTTGTTCTTGAAAATAAAATAATTAAATTTATTTTTATTTCATGTATATAAGTGTTTATTTCACATGTATAATTGTGTACCATGTGCCTGCATAGACCAAAAGACATTGTTGTTGGATATCTGTGAACTGGAGTCACAGATGGTTGTGAGCTTCCTTCCATGTGGGTGCTGGGAACAGAACCCCAGTTTTCTGCAAAAGCAGTGAGTTGTTTTGCCCATTGAGCTGTCTTACCAGTCTATGAAAATAAAATGTTTTCTAAAACAGGTCTTTTAAAACTCATGTTAACCTCTAACTTTCATTGTTTTCTGTTATTGATATAAAAATAGATCTAGACTTCAAATGATTCATATGTTTTCAACATCAAAGAATTAAAATATTTAACTATCTGTATGTCCCATTGTTCAACATGGCTGAGAAACATTGTAATGGAGACCTTTATTTGGAATTTAATTATTGCTTGAACATCTTCTTGCAGACAAGCATCACTGTGAATGACATCTAGCAAGACAGCAACAACTAGAGTCTGTTCTTGGCTATTTGTTAGTCCGTTGTCTTCACTTTAGAAAGTATACAAAAGACAGGATACAAGCAAGGGACATAAAATTATGCCAAACAGCCAATGTTACCTATATAAATCCTATGGTCCTAGAGTGTGAGATGATTAGGTTCTTCATTTAAAAGAATCTGAACTTTGTTAGTGTACTACTGGAAAGACAAATCCCATTCCAGCATAGGGATATATCTGCTCACCTTTTGTACAGTATGCAATTGGTTTGTCAGCCTGCTCAGGGTAACTTCCAAACATTTAGAGCAAATGATGCTTGGATGTTTAGGGTTTTTTTTTTTAAGCAGGGAAGATCAAAGAGTTAATACTGAGATCCCTCTGTCCCAGCTTTGCTGTTTGCTAGCAGTGTCTGTCACTATCAAATATGGAGACGCTGGAGCATCCGCCAGTGCTTCCAAGGAGGTCCATTAGTGCTAATTTCTTTAAATCTGAAATTTGGCCAATAAGAGGACTTTATCTGTCTTACAGCCAAATACAGGTAATGTTTTGCCAAGTAATACTGATTATCATATTATTAACAAAAGCAGAGACAATGAGAGAAAACAAAACAAAATAAAAACTAAATGCCCTTTTTTTGTTTATGGAATATTTTGGTTTCCTTTTTAGACTTTGAGAAGATAATGATATGATGAGTCACAGTAAATCCTTGGGAAAGTTACTAAATTTCTCTGGAGTTCAGAAATTTTATTTTGGAAAAATGGAGAGTGCGCCATTTCCTTTTTTGTTGTTGTTGTTTTCGTTTTTATGTTTTGAGGAGGTAGGGACTCTTTTCCACAGGTGTACTTAATAGGGTTTGGAAGAAATGCAGAATGTGAACACTGAAATTGCAAAAAAATCAATCTTGTTCAAAATTCTTTATGGAACATTGGAGTTGACATTAATGTTACAGATCTTATAATCCATGTTTTTTTCTCCTTAGAATGAGAGAACTAAACATCAGAAGGGACCCATTATTTGCCTTGGATCTTTGCTTTTAGAAGCAAAACTAGTATCAAGGCCGTCTCCTGCTGGAGCCATAGGCAGCATTATTTCCGCAAAGGGCACTGCTTAAAATATTTAATCTGAGCTTTAAAAATGTCATGTGAAATCTGGAAGTGAGCCAACTGCTTTATAATTTTTATCCTTTTTTTTAATTATTAGCTCTATTCTGCACAGGTCACAGTGTTATGGAAGGGGCTATCAAAGACAGAAAGATTCATGGGTTTTAGACTTCATGCTGCAATAAACCAATGCAGGAAGTAGAGGGTACTTTGTGGGTGCAGGATGATGAACATATTAGATCACAACACTAACTTCAGCCAGTCCCAGCAGCAAAATGTGGTAAGAGATGAATCTCAGAAACTAAGTGGAGGAGGAATATCCACCACAGACCTTTCTGTAGTAGGAGGAGAGTGATCTAGCTCTCAACAGTTCCCAGGTTTGTTTATTTGTTTGTTTACATATTTATTTCATTGCAGTATTAATCCACAGTAGACAAGAAAAGAAAAATCATAGCCTATTCTTATTGGCAAAATAGCACCTCTAAGGACAATTATTTTGTGTGAGGCAAGAAAACAATTTGCATGCTTGAAACAAATTTGCAAAAGCTCTTTAAAGAGAATAATTGCTTTTTGTGCTACCTTTATGCTTTATGTACATTCCTTTATCCCACTCCATAAAAATGGCTTGTTTGTCTGTCCATAGCACTAAATTCGATGTCAAGCAGAAAGAGAGGCTTCCAAATATATCTGGTGCCAGCACATCACAGGTTCTAAATTAACCTTTGCTGAAATAATGAATGAGGGAACCTGCTGTGAGACAATGGTCTTGTATTTATTTAATAAACTGCTGATTGGCCAGTAGCCAGGCAGGAAATATAGGTGGGGTGACTAGGCAGGAAGTATAGGCAGGGCAATGAGAACAGGAGAATTCTGGGAAGAGGAAAGACAGTCTGCAATCATAACCCACACACAGAGGAAGCAAGATGAGAATGCCTCACTGATAAAAGGTACCATGTGGCTGACATAGGTAAGAATTATTGGTTAATGTAGGATGTAAGAGTTAATAAGAAGGCCAACCAGTTTATGATTAATGTGCGTTCTTTAGGGGAGGAATGGCTGTGGGACTGGGCAGGATAGAAACCTCTGTCAAGACGAACCCTTCCTCTGCTCCAAGCCCTTGTATAATAGAAACACCAATGGAAAAATTTAGGCAGAAAATACTGACATGATAATGTATACAATTATTTACTTTAATTAATCAAGCAGAAAATGTTTTTTAAACCATGCTTGATAAACTGATACTGAGTAACTCTTCCCCACCCACATTTGTCCATATATTTTCACTTGTAAGTGTTCTTTCAAAGAGCCATTGGTCTGGTTTGAGGTGTCTGGTTTCTACTACACTATTGATGCTGGGGCCTCCCTGGGACTCTTCCTGGATATCCTGTTGTTAAAATCCTGCAGTTTTGGGTCTGTATGTCAGGCCCCTTCATGTGTCCAGCAGATCATAGATGTGGTGGATGTTGGGACAACCCAAGTCATAACCCTGGTTCTCAGTCTGGGGAGCTGCAACACTGGTCACTAAGTAACTTTTATGACAGTTTTTCCTGCTGTAGAAATGGGAGTTTCCCCTCCATTAACCCTTCTAAAATGTATCAGTTGTCTACAAAAATGGAAAAGATAGAAGCAGTGCTATAATTTTATCATTTATTTTCTTCTCTACAACTTTAATAGAGAGTTGTTGTTTTATAAATATAAGTCATGGCCTCAAAAGAAAGTTTGTTTCCAAGGCAAGTTTTTCTAAAAAAAAAATTTTATTTGTGTATCTTTATGTGAGTACGTACATGTGAATGCAGAAAATGGTGTCAGATCTCTTCCTGCTGGAGTCATAGGTGATTATGAGCTGGTTGACATGAGTGCTGGGAACTGAACTCTGACCATCTGTGGGAGCAGCCAGAGCTCTCACTTGCTGAGCCTGATCTCTCTCCCTGAGGCAGGTTGTATTCATCTCAAGAACTGTAATGATTGCAACCTTTGAGAGGTTGCTCTCAGATAATGATATAGAGGCTGAAAGCACAATAATGAACATTGGCCTCCTGCAGACCAAGAGGGTGAAGTGGCTAGGATGGTGGGAGGAGCTGGATTGGGGATGGGGTGTTTGCTCTACCAAAATCAAAGAAATAAAAGATAATCTCTGCAAGGGTGTTTGGATCTCCATAACAGCTGACCATTCAAAGAATAAAGTGTTTAGAAGCCATCTAAACAAAACAGTCTTTGCCACCTTCTTGCCTCATGGAGTAGGTCAGTAATGTAAAATCTAAAATGGTTTGGAGTTTCTTGCATTCCAAACATGCCATCCAAGCAAATTTGAATCAAACAGTAAGATAGCAGCAGAAAGGCACTCTACATCATTATCGACTCTACTATTTCCAGTACCACACAGACTATTTTGCTTCATGCTGTGAAACAGCTTATAAGGTTTCCAGTTGTATTTTATTTTTACTACTGCCCCCTTTGGGTTACATAAAATGCTAACATTATATGTAGATATATATATATATATAATTTTATGAATATATATTCAGATATGTGCATATATTATACTGCTGTCTTTCCTCCTTTCAAATTACAGGCAATGAGGCACAAGACAGTCTAAACAACTCACATGGCAGCATGGCAAGGCTTGCTTCCTGAGTTCAGCCAATTTTTCCATTCTTATAATTGCTGTTTTTCACCTCTCCAGTGAGCACAAGTAGACTGAATTCTAGTTTGAACTTGAACTTGAATCTGGAGGTCACAGGCAGATTATGCAACAGGAGGGGGAAGGTTACAAAAGGTTTAAATAGCTGGGTATTTCTACCACAGTACAAGGGCATAAAAGTGAACTCCCAAGCCCCAAACATTTTGCATCTACAGGCAAAACATTGCTTTGTCAGATAACACTGGAGACAGCTCACCCAGAGAGAGAGTCGCTTAAAGGGCCATGGAGGAAAATTTCTAAGACTGGCAGATAAGACAAAGGAGAAAATAAAATTTCAATTCTCTTTGTGAATGAAATAGGTAGATATTATGAGTTCTTTTTTGAAACTCTGAAGAAAATAAATCTCAGTTTAGAAGCTTAAATGTGGACTGAGGGACTGTGTCCTTTCTCTCCCTGCTGAGTTCATTTAGGATAAATCCCAGGCTGTCCTGCGTTTTAGTTGGAGACTCTCACAGTGGGGGTGATTGGACTTTCTCTGCCCTAGGCACAACATATGCTACTTCCCATCCCTTTAATAGGCATTAGTTCTGCAGACGGCACTGGTCAAATGTACATTATTCACAATCACTTTAATGCAAATATGCAAGGCTGAGGGAGAAAATATGTCACAAAGAGGCAGTCATCCATTTCTCTTCTTTTCCGTCCTTTCCTTTATGGGTCCTTTCCTATATGTATTTTATGATAAATATAGTGTATAAATAAATCAAAGAATATGTAGCTGCTACTGGGAGAACCATGAACTAGCTTCCTAAAAGTATCCCAGAGATGTCTTTTATTTTTATTAAAAGAAGCCTTTAAGTTTTTAAAAAAATTTTATTGTTCCCTTTCTTTTTGTGACTTGGCTTTTTTTTTTTTTAAAAATTGTGATCCCTGCCTATACTCTGACGCTGTCAATTTGTAATCAACAGAAGAGGAATCAAAGAGGAGAGCTATATTTAATCTTGTAAATGAAAATAAAACACACAATTAGTTTTGTGCTGAAAAAATTAGTTTCTGCCACACTTCCAACCTCTATTGAAAGAGTGGTTGGGTTTCTCAATAACAAGACATCTGATCTGTAGCAGAACATTTCTAGGGCAGATTTGCAAATGTACTATCCAGGCATGTATCGTAAGCCTCTGCCCAGATTATGTGGTATTTGCCTGTGTAAACCCAAGTTTAACAAAACGATCTGCCAAATATGGAAAGATGCTTAGGTTTCTGATATTCTGTTTCTGTGAAGTTAAACACTTATGTTTTGTTTTAAAGTGTATCCGGTGAATTTATTTATATACAACTATTTGTCACACAAGGCAACTTGACATGCTAAGCCTGGCTTTACATTAAGCACATGAAAGTTTTGCTATGTGTGGAATGAAAAGCTGAAACGCAACCATCTGCACATGATATTTTGAGCTACATAAAAATGGTGCCAGGGACTTTGAGAAGCCCATATGTATGAGCAGCCATACAGGAATTAAAAAAAATACGCAGAGTAATATAACATTTGGAAGACATTGTGCTTCTTAAAATAATGCAATTAAAATGTTAAGCAAATCCTGTGTTAGTCTAAGGTACAAGAGTAGCAAACATTTGCCATATGAAGGAAACAATATGCTTTTATTGTGATTCCATTCTGTTAATTTAATGATCTATGTCAATGTGCTTACATATCAAGTGATGTACTTTCCTGTCTTTCCAAAAGCACTCATTCTAATCCACCTTTATGCTTGCTTGCTTATCATAATGCTTATGATTAAGCGAGGCAATAAAAGCCAAATGAAGAATCAGGTCACCCATTAGTCCTCGCCATGTCGTTTTAACGTTGTCTTTACCTACAATCATTACATTAAGAATGTTATATGTTTCCTTCTCCCTAAATTATTTTTAACTGATAAAGGCAATTACCAAAAAGATGGGGTAGTGTCTTCAGCGACTCCTACCTGGTGATTTACATGGACACCTATTACTGCTAATGGAAGGTACACTTGCAAATATCTACATTCTATAAGGATAGTGGCTCCGATTGCTCACTTACAAGAGGGAGTAAGTAAAACCTCTCTGTGCAGATCTAGGCAAATTACTTAAGGGTGATTTACTTCACATCTGATTAAACAATTTAAACGATTTGGTAGCATTTTTGTGCATATTGTTGTAAACTTGAAAACTGCCAGATATGTCTTCAACTTTCCATAAACTGCTCAAATAAATTCTGCGGACTATTGTGATGACTTAAATATCTATACACTTATATGCAGATGTAGTCAGGTTATAAAACCAATCTCTTATTCTCTCATTTCTCTGAGGGATAAGAATGAGAAACTTTTATTTCAGTTCACTTCAAAATATACTATATTTAAACCAGAAAAGTTAAAACAACTAAAAATGATCATCTTAGGTCGCATATATTTGTTTTCATTTAAATTTAAAAAGAATAAGCCCGGTGGTGGTGTGCACCCCTTTAATTCTACCACTCGGGAGTCAGAGGCAGGTGGATCTCTGTGAGTTTGAGGCCAGCCTTGTCTACAAGAGCTAGTTCCAGGAGAGGCGCCAAAGCTACAGAGAAACCCTGTTTTGAAAAGAAAAAAAGAATGATAATAACATGCTTTTGACACAGGAGAGAAAAGTACGCAAGTATACATAGCACAGCCAGCACTGGAAACAGGGTTCTGCCATAATGCCTCTGTAAATGAAGACATGAATGCTTTCCCGACACCCAACCTAATAGTTCTTAGAAATACTAAGGCCAAGAAATTGAAGAAGATACCAGAAAATGGAAAGATCTCCTATGCTTGTGGGTAGGTAGAATTAACATAGTAAAAATGGCAATCTTACCAAATGCAATCTACAGATTCAATGCCATGCCCAGCAAAATTCCAGCAAAATTCTTCACAGACCTCAAAAGAACAGTATTTCATCTTCATATGGAAAAGCAAAAAACCCAGGAGAGCCAAAACAATCCTGTACAATAAAGAAACTTCTGGAGGCATCACAATCCCTGACTTCAAACTCTACTACAAAGCTACAGTACTGAAAACAGCCTGCTATCAGCATAAAAACAGACAGGAGGACCAATGGAACAGAATCGAAGACAAAGAGATTAATCCACGCACCTGTGAACACCTGATTTTTGCCAAAAAAAAGCAAAAGATATAAAATGGAAAAAGAAAACATATTTAACAAATGGTGCTGGCATAACTGGATATCAACATGTAGAGGAATGAAAATTGACCCATATCTATCACCATGCACAAAACTCAAGTCCAAGTGGATCAAAGACCTCAACATAAAGCCAGCAGCCACACTGAACCTTATAGAAGAAAAAGTGGGAAGTACACTTGAATGCATTAGCACAGGAGACCACTTCCTAAATATAACCCCAGTAGCACAGACACTGAAAGATTAATAAACTAATTAATTAACAATTAATAAATGGGACGTTCTGAACTTGAAAAGCTTCTTTAAAGCAAAGGACACAGTCAACAAGGCAAAACATCAACCTACAGAATGGGTAAAGTTCTTCACCAACCCCACATCAGACAGAGGGCTGATCTCCAAAATATACAAAGAATTCAAGAAATTGGTCATTAAAAGAACAAATAATCCAATAAAAATGGGATACAACTCCTTCCTAGGCCAGGAGGGATGGGGGTGGGCCTTGGACTTCTAACAGGGCAGGGCACCATGCCCTCTTTCAAGGAAGAAAGGGGAGGGAGGAGGGGTGGGGGGGTAGTGGGAGGGGACTGGGAGAAGGGGAAGAAAGGAAAAAAAAATTTTATTTCTTTAATTATGTTCTTGAATGGAAAAAATAAAACAAAACAATGTATGGAAAAAAAAGAATTCTAAAAGCAAAAAAAAAATAAAAAAAAATAAAAAAATAAAAAAATAAAAATGGGATACAGACCTAACCAGAGAACTCTCAACAGTGGAATGGCTGAAAGACACTTATGGCAATACTCAACATCCATAGCCATTAGAGAAACGCAAATCAAAACAACTCTGAAATTCCATCTTACACCTGTAAGAATGGCCAAGATCACACAGACAATAAGAGCAACAATGAATAAATGGGACCTCCTGAAACTGAGAAGCTTCTGTAAAGCAAAGGACACAGTCATTAAGACAAAAAGGCATCCTACTGAATGGGAGATCTTCACCAACCCCACATCAGACAAAGGTCTGATCTCCAAAATATATAAAGAACTCAAGAAACTAGACATTAAAATTCTAAATAACCCAATTAAAAAAATGGGGTAATGATCTGAACAGAGAATTCTCAACAGAAGAAGTTCAAATGGCCAAAAGATACTTAAGGTCATGTTCAACTTCCTTAGCCATCAGGGAAATGCAAATCAAAACAACTTTGAGATACCATCTTACACCTGTCAGAAGGGCTAAAATAAAAAACACCAATGATAGCCTATGCTGGAGAGGATATGGTGTAAGGGGAACATGCATCCATTGCTGGTGGGAATGCAAAATTGTGCAACCACTTTGGAAATCAGTGTGGCAGTTTCTCAGGAAATTGGGAATCAACCTACCTCGGGATCCAGCAATACCACTCTTGGGAATATACTCAAGAGATGCCCAAACATACTACAAAAGCATTTGTTCAACTATGTTCATAGCAGCATTATGTGTAATAGCCAGAACCTGGAAACAATCTAGTTGCCTCTCAATGGAAGAATGGATAAAGAAAGTGTGGATTATATACTCATTAGAATACTACTCAATGGTGAAAAAACAATGACATCTTGAATTTTGCATGCAAATGGATGGAAATAGAAAACACTATCCTTAGTGAGATATCCCAGACCCAAAAAGATGAATATGGTATGTACTCATTCATTAGTGGACTCTAGCCATAAACAAAGGACATTAAGCCTATAGTTCACAAGCCCAGAGAAGCCAAATAATAAGGTGAACCCAAAGAAAAACATATATAGATCCTCCTGGAAATTGGAAGCAAACAAGATAGCCAGTCAAAAGTTGGGAGCACGGGGGTGAGGGTAGGGTGGGCATGGGGTTCAGAGAAGGGGAAAGGGTGAAGAAGGGAGAAGGGAAGGACTGGGAAGAGCTTCAGGGAGTGGGAGGGTGGAGATTGGGGAAGGGGCAGATATTGGAGCAGGGAAGAAGATATCTACACTAAGGGAGCCATTTTAGGGTTGGCAATAGACTTGGCTCTAGAGGGGATCCCAGGTGTCCATGGGGATGTCCCCTGCTAGGTCCTTGGGCAGCAGAGGAGAGGGTGCCTGAACTGGCCTTGTCCCATAGTCACACTGATGAATATTTTGATTATCACCATAGAAATTTCGTCCAACGGATGGAGATAGAGACAGAGACCCACATCCATATCAGAGCAATGGACTGAGCTCCCAAGATCCAGTTGAAGAGCAGAAGGAGGGAGAATATGAGCAAGGAAGTCAGGACCCTGAGGGGTTGGTCCACCCACTGAGACAGTGTGCCTGATCTAATGGGAGCTCACCAAATCCAGCTGGACCGGGACTGAATGAGTGAGCATGTGATCAAACTGGACTCTCTAAATGTGGCTGCCAATGGAGACGGACTGAGAAGCCATCGATAATGGCACTGGGATCTGTCTATTCTGCATGTATTGGCTTTTTGGGACTCTAGTTTACTTGCATACCCACCTTCCTAGGTCAGGATGGAGCAGGAAGGGCCTTGGACTTTCAACAGGGCAGGATACCCTGCCCTCTCTTAAGGATGGAGGGGGAGGGTGGAGGGTTAGTGGGGGAGCAGGAGGGGAATGGGAGAAGGGGAGGAAGTGTCAATATTTGAATGGAAAAAAAAAAGAATGGTCAAGATCAAAAACACTGATGACAACTTATGTTGGAGAGGATGTGGGGTACAGGAAACATTTCGGCATTGCTGGTGGGAGTGTAAACTGGTACAACCCCATTGGATATCAGTATGGTGATTTCTCAGAAAATTAAGAAACAACCTTCCTCAACCCTAGTAATACCACTTTTGGGTATATACCCAAAAGGTGCTCAATCATTCCACAAAGACATGTGTTCAACTATGTTCATAGCAGCATTGTTTGTCATGGTCAGAACTTGGAAACAACCTAAATGTCCCTTGACCAAAGAATGGATAAGGAAAGTGTGGTACATTTACATAATGGAGTACTACACAGCAGAAAAAAATAATAACATCTTTAAATTTGCGGGCAAATGGATGGATCTAGAAAGCATCATATTGAGTGAGGTAACCCAGACCCAGAAAGACAAATATCATATGTACTTACACATAAGTGGCTCTTAGACATAAAGCAAAGGAAACCAGCCTACAATTCACAATCCCAGAGAACTAGACACCAATGAGAATCCTAAGAGAACCATACATGGATCTCATACATGAGAAGTAGAAAAAGATAAGATCTCCTGAGTAAATTTGGAGCATGGGGACCATGGGAGAGGGTAGAAGGGGAAGGGATAGGAAGGGAGGGGAGCAGAGAGAAATGCATAGCTCAATAAAATCAATATAAAAAAAGAAATACTGGGGCCTTGAGCAGAGTCGTGGTGTTACAGTAGTGAGCCAGGAGCTTTCATGGTGAGCACAATAATCCCTGTCAAACTATAATTTTTGGTTCTTGTTTAAATAACAGCTTCTAATTTCTACTCTGGCTTTCCTGTCCTTGCTCTCCTTTCTGGCTTTTGTTGGTGGTGGTTTGTTTGTTTTGGCTTTGGAGTCTCACCTTTACAGAAAATGTCCTTTGCAAATGGTCATTAGAGTCTTACTGAACACTGGATACCAGGCGCCGTCCTTCCAGGGCTTTTGGCTTTAAGCCCTCCATACAGTTCTCATGACAGTGTTGTGCATCACCATAATGGATCCAAGTATGGAGACAGACACCTGAAGTCACATGAACACATCTTGGATAGCTTTGGCTTAGCCTTAACGTAGCTGTTGCTGGAATAAGGAAGCTACAGGGTTTGAGGATTTAAAGAATGTTGGGTTTTTATTCATTTTGCAATACTATTATTAAGTGGATGGGGCTATCTTGGTTTGAGTTTAAATAATGTTTGCTTCCAATTCAATTCCTACTAGTTTTTGAATCAACAACCAGAGTTAGTGCCAATAGCTTGAAATCTAAAATGAGATCGGATTCAAGATTCTACTTAGTATGTCTTTTAATCTATTAAAAATCCAGATGTTCTCATTTTTGATTGGTTCTTGAGTGAGTTTTGAGACTTCAAATTTTCATAGAACTTTTCCTTTCATAATAATAAAATTTGAATTCATCCACTGTCTACAGAGCACACAGTGGTGGCATTGTGCTTGTTTCCCTGGCTGGGATTTTACTCATTTCTTCCTGAAAATATTAAACATCCAGTTGGCAATTAATAAAACTTGTTGATTGTTTTGAGTGAAACAAATTCTGGATAAGTAATATTTTTTCTATTATGTTAAAGTTTTCTATTGTTTCATCCTTTATTTTATTGCTATTGCTTTCCTCAATTACTTTTTCATTTAACTTTATATTCTTTTTTAAAATCTCGTGGGGACATTAATTTTGTTAACAACAAAATGAATTTAAGATTTGCCCCCCCAAAAAAATTATTTCAAGGCTATTGTTTTCTGCTCTCGTGCTGCAAGAGCTGCAAACTTAAAGGTTTCAGGTGATGATTTTATTTTCATTTGCTTGAAAACACTTTTGTTGTTTGTGTTCACGGTTCTCCTCTCTCTCTCTCTCTCTCTCTCTCTCCCCCCCCCCTGTTTGTGTGTGTATGTGTGTAGGCCAGAGGTCATCGTCAAGGATGTTCCTCTATTACTTTCCAATTTAGTTTTTAAGACAAGGTCTCTCATTGAATCTGATCTCCTGTCTCCGTCACTCCAGCACTGGGAGTACGGGCACATGTCACCATGCCATGACTTTCACACAGGTCCTGGGGATCTGAACTCAAGGTCTCAAGCTTGTACACCAGACATTTTACCAACTGAGCCATTTCTCCAAGCCCCTACTTAAAACATTTTGATTTTCACTAGTTTTTGTCACTTTTCTTATGACGCTCCCGGGTAAGGTTTTGAGTTTTAGTTAATTTTTATTAGCATACAAAATGGCAGTGTCCTTATGGTACTCCCACAATTTTTGCTTTCCCCAGTGAATTGTCTTCATAACCTTTATTTAAAGTTTACTGGCTGTAAATATGAATATTATTTCTCAACTCTTAATTTTATATTTATTGCTAGGCCAGAATGCCTTTGATGGTAAATTGAATAAGTTTTGGAACTTGGAGTTCACTTAGCTTTGTGATGAACTGACAAACTCTTCCAAAAGTGAATGCGCCATCTGTATTTCCACTAACAGTGACTACATAGCTCTGGTTGTGCCAAGGCAACAGTCCTTGCCAGTACTAATGCTGCCAAATGCTTTGGATTTTGCTCATTTTTAGAGCTACATAGTGTTATCTCCCTGTTTCAAGGTTTACTCTCAGATTACAAGTAATATTGAACTTTACTTTATTAATTGAATATGTTCATTGGCAACTTTACACATGCGTATAATTCATTGTGAAAACTCTCCTCACCACCTTCTCTTATCTCTTCCCTACCCCTGTCACCCAGCCCCACCATACAGGGCACTTTCCCATGCTCATATTATTTTGTTCATTACCCACAGAATTTAATCTGGGTTGTCCGAGTGGCCATAAGTATGTTACATGGTAGGCTCATCAGTGACTACGCAGATGAAGATAATAACTCCCCTACCACAGGTTCCATCAGTAGTCACTATCCTCATAGAATCCAATCATCAGCAGGAAAGGGGTAGGGCCCCATGAGACCTCCACACCCATGGCTGGCTGTTGACAGATGCATTCTTGTACAGGCCTGGTGTAGGTAACTACAGCTGAGTAAGTATGTGATTGCAATGGTTGTCTCCTTTGATAAAATACCTTCCCTAGAATTTGGACTCTTTGCAAACTGGGTGATTTGTTTTCCCATTCTCAAGTTTTAAGAGACTTGTTATATTTTAAATGAAACTACCCTATCAAATATATATTTAAAAAATATACCCTCTTGGTATGTGGCTCTTCTTTCTCTGCCTTTTAAGTTTTACTAAATTTTCCATGCCTGTCTTCTCAAGTGTAGATGAGGGACCCTAGTAGAATTCCCCAGGGTTATATCAGTCAAGGATCAGCTCTTTAAACAAAGAAGAGAATGTTGGATATTTTCATCATTGTAGCATTTATTTCAGGATAATTATGTCTTTGGGAAAATATTGGAAGTTCTGGAACAATGGGATAAAACCACCAGTCATGTTTCCGGGAATGTTTCTGAGAACAAAACTCCAGTTAGTCTGTGGGAAGAGTTGCTGCCTCTGCTCCTTTCAGAAAGGTGAGCAGTAAAAGACAGCCATTGGGCCACGTGTCAGTCATTCATTGACATCAGGAAATTGTTGCTATCACATTGCTTTGCTCCCACTGGGTCATCTTTGATTGCCTGAGAATTGGGAGAGTGAGCCCAAATGCTGTGACTTCAATTGCTTATCAAAAATATAAAGCTATAGGCACCATTTTTTCTACATGTTGGGGGCCCCATGTTGGGGTAACATCTGTTGGGGTCCAGCCTCGATGGGTTCATACATTCAAGGGTAGGGGCATGTGGATTAGAAATGTTAGGTAGAAAGAACAGAGACACAAAAGAAATACAGAGACACAGGATAGAGTAGGGAGAACAACCCAGTGAATACTGAATCCATCCGTGTTTATTTCTGATGATATTTAAATACCCTAATCCAAACGAGGGGAAGAAAGAAAAGACTTTTTTTATAAAGCATGATACAAGGAAGAAAGAAAGTGATTCCCATCTTAATACCCAAAACACTAAGTAACCACACCCTAGGTCAAGATATCCTGTTAGTGGTTACATCTTAAGTCAAATCTCCTGTCAATAACCTTGAAGGAGAAAGAATAGGCCCGGGCTCTCTGATCTTTCATCACAGTGGAGTGGATCTATTTCTTTTCTGAAAAAAGAAAACGCCCTGTAAGTCCTGGGAATGTAACCTCTATTCACTTCTTTCTTTCCGTATGTTGTAGACATACTTGAGTTTTTTGTGTTGTATTTTGAAGCTAATTTCTATTTCATAGATGCAATATATCAGGCAATTTCGAGCCCATTTTAAGATATCAACTATGTTATTTGTAGTTTGTGCATAGCCTAAACTGTTTTTTCTTTTCAGGCAATTCTAAGTCAGGGCATATTTCATAAATATTTAATTGGCAACATTTTAACTTATTCATATTTGAATCATCAGAGTGCTTAGAAAAGAAAAACATCCAAAGGTGTGTAAACCTCTACAATCATTTTTAAGAAGCAGGATGTTCTAAGTAAATTAATTTATCTTTCCATACTCAAAGTTGAATTTCAAACTTGGCACTTTGACTATGGGAAGAGTTTTGTTTGATTGTGGAGAATATTTACGCCATCAATTGTGAATTTGCAAAAAAAAAAAAAATATCGCTTTCAGTTCCCTGTACTTAAAGACTTAAGACTAACAATGGTCAAGGGAAAACCGGCAATCAGGAGACACAATAATGGATTTCAATGCATGTTTTATTTTCTATTCCTGCTCTGCCTAAGATCTCATTCAGTGTTTCAACTTCAGATTTTCTATACTTTGTGTTAACAGCACATTTTCCATCAAAAATTGAAACTCATAGAATTTCTTAGTTTGGAGTCTCAGAAACAGGAGAAACATTAGCCACTATAGCTGCTAATACATGTTATTAGTTATAATGTGATTACTTGACCTCAAAGTAGTAGTCAGTAGTCCTTGACAACATGAGGATGGGTTGGAAGAAGAGAGGGACAGGACAGATGAATCATTGTTCAAAGGTGCAATGAAACTTTACTTCTGCCAATACTCACCTAAGTCACAAGCTCATGTTCTCTTAGGAATATTAACATTCTTTTTTGTAAACCCAGAGTAGCTAAAATTCTAAGCACTGCAATAGAACTTTTACAAAAGGTAATGAGTATTCTCTCTATAGCTGGGACTTAAGATGAGGGGTATGTCTTCAGACTGTTTTATCAAGGAGAACTCTCTGTAGTATGAAACAACATAAAATTTCCTTACAAATCTACTATTCTATTTTTATTTGAAAGTTTAAGAGGAAGGATGAAAGTCATAGGTAAAATTGAAGACTAAAAATATAGTCAGGTATGAAGTTATTAAGACTATGAATATATTTCTACTTTGAGATATAGAGATAATATGAATAATCTTAGCTATAAAGCACACACATATAAAATATGTTTTGGCACTTTTATCCACCCATCCTTGAAACACAGTGTACTGTGCACCCTGAGATGATTAGGCACCAGCATTCACAGAAGTTGGAAAGGTCTAGAACCTCATCCAGGCTAAGTGCTCTGATACCTGTGCAACTATGTAGGGTATATGGAAAAGAACTTTCTAGACCTATTGTTTCAGTGTACAACAGTCTTAACTCAATGGGACAACTCAGGGAGAGTTGGGGAAAAGGAAAAAGGAGCCAGTCTCTTCAGGTGAAAGAATGTGTCAGTACCTGATTGTGGTTGCTTGGGGTCAAGTGAGTGGGTTCTGGCCAGTGGACTGTGGATGGAGTGATTCAGACTATCTCCAGCTTTAACTCACAGAAATAACTCCTATATCATTTTTCTATGAATTTGGTTTTACCCCTTTGTGTGTACGTGTGTGTGCATGCATGCATGTGAGTGTGTGTGTGTGTATGTGCAAACATGCAGATTATATAACTAACACCACCACTTAGATCAAAGACTTTAGTTTTTAGTCTCAGTGTCTCTAACATACAGTCAGCACTGGTGACCATGTGCTTGGGGCAGCATTCCTCCAAAGGTTCGTAAAATGAAGAAGAAACACTGATTTTCTCACTGTTTTAAAAATTACGCTTGAAGGCAACTTGTTAGCTTGCACTGAATTATTCTAGATGCAAAAGAAAAGATGTGTAATTCCTCATGTGCACTGAATGCCTGTGGCCACTACAGCATCAGTCTCTTGTGGAGTCCTGGTGAAAAAGATCTGCCTAAGAGCTTGTTGTAGCTACTGGGTAGAAGAGGTTTGAGGTCTCTGGTACCTGAGAGGCACAAAGCACTACTGATGACTCCAGTTGGATTGTAACTGGAATGGGAAAGAACTTGTGATCCTTGAATTGTTGGAGCTATTTGTTGTATCAGTTAGTCTGCCATAACTAATGCCAACACCATGTGCCTATATATATAGAAGGCCCAGGGAGCCAGGAGCTCAGACACTTTACTCCTGTTGTATCGTGGGTATGTATTTCTTCGGGGTTAGGTTGAGTGAAGGGATAAGAGTGAAGGGATTTGGCTAATGACAAAACAGCTAGGCAGTGGCCATATTATTAAGATCCTTTGTATTGCTGCTTTCTTTTAAAGTTTGCTTTACCCTGGAAGTAAAGGGTTTTCATTTGTTCTAAAACTTCTCTGTGAATAGACAACTTAGCCATTTAAAACCTTTAAGTATTGCTGTCCAACCAATCCTGTATTATAAATTGAAAACAATACCCTAATAAGATCCCCAAGCTCCCAGATGATAACACAGCAGTGTGTTCTGTAGTGATGAAAGCAAAATAAATGGGGGAAAGTTCCCTTTTCTTGTGAGATATAGGCACTGTTTGCCAAGTACTTCCTCTCACTACTAAAAGCCTTGGAGATATTCAAAGAAAGCAGTCAAGAAGCCACTGCTTAAGCAAACATCTTTTTATATTTTATTTTCTATGCTGTTACACAATTAATGCATCAGCTTACTGAACCAAGCAGAGCAACAAAACAATACAATTAGGAATAGTAAGCCTAGGGCAACAACAGCTACTCATGCTTTACGTAAAGACCTCCAGTGCCGGAATCTGAAGTGGAATACTGAGTAAGCACCACCCTGTGGATGTGCACTCAGCTAGGAATATTAACACAAAGATGAGCAATCTGGAGGGACCACTAATCTTCACCTTAACCTCAGAGTGCAGAGGAAGGAGTTTGTGAATGGAACCCCCTTTGCTTGATTTTGCTTGGCTTTTGTTTTCAGTGGTAATACAGTTTTGACCTCTGAGAGAGGGTGTGGCTATATTATTTCATGGAGGTGTGTATACAAGATTCAGTTCATTAAGCTTAAAATCTTCTCTGGGGTTGAAATACTTTAGGAAGGACTATACTATTGTTCTTTTTTTCTAGAAAGCTTGATGACTGTCCACTAAAGACCTGAGAGATGAGGCTGTAGAGACGGCACAGTGGTTAAGAGCACTTGCTGCTCTGACAGAAGATCTGAGTTTAAATATCAGCACCCACGGCAGGTAGCTCATAATTGACTGTTAACTCCACCTCTGGGGATCTGACACCCGCTATGGGCACCAGAGCTCATGGACACATACATACAGAGAGACACATATACATACACATAATTAAAATGATAAAAATAAATCATAAGGAATCTGAGAGAATAGGAGCAGACCTTCTGTGTGCTTCTTTTTCAGGTGGTTCAGGTGGTTGTGAGATGCCTGGCCTGGGTAAGGCAAGCATTCCCAGAGAGTCTTGAGCTTCGCTGAAGACAGACTTTATATTGAAAACTGCAATAACATCAGTCACTGTGCTGACTGGGTCTGCTTCCCATGAGAAAGCTAGTTTTCTTCTTTTTATTTTAAAATTATTAATTGATTTTATTATATGTATGTATGTATGTGTGTGTGTCAATATATGTCTCTCTTTCTTTCTCTCTCTCTGTGTATGTGTGGTTGCTCACACGTCTGTGCATATGTGAAGGCTAAAAGAGGGTACTGTATCATCTCAATCTCTGTTTTTCCTTGCAGGCAAGGTCTTTCCCCAAACCCAGGCCTTGTGTTTTCTCAGCAAGGCAGGCTAGAATTTAGCAAGCCCTGCCAGTTACCCCAATCCTGCTGTCTTCATCCACTGTGGAGATGGGGTCATAGGTGTGTACGGGGTTCCTGGCTTGTTCCATGGTTGCTGTGATTCACACCCTTGTCTTCATAATTACTGAGCAAGCACTCTTTTTTTGTAATACTTTTGGCCAATAGCTTAAGAGTATTATTAGCTAGCTCTTACATATAGAAATAACCCATTTCCATTATTTTATATTTTACCATGAGGCTCATTGCCCACTGGCAAGGTTACAGCTGGCAACTCACATCTTTCCCCTCTGGCAGCTACATGGTGTCTCTAACTCCACCTTCTTTTTCCCAGCATTCAGTTTAGATTTCCCCCATCTAGGTCTACTCTGTCCTATCATAGGCCAAACTAGCTTTTTTATTCATTAACTAATAAAAGCAACACATATACAAAAGGACTTCCCATACCATTTCCCCTTTTCTGTTTAAATAAAAAGGAAGGTTTTAACCTTAACATAGTAAAATTACATATAACAAAACAGTTATCAAGCAAGAATTACAGTTACGATATTTATATCTACTTTATCTTTTATCATAACTAAGGAAAACTATTACTATAACTGTTTATTCTTCAACTCTATCAAAGACTCCAGAATGATGTAATATTACCTAAGTAAACAGACGTGCATTGTAAGTAACTTCCGAAACTCTAGAATTGGCAGAGACGTCTTGCTGCCTGGACAGTCACCCAAAGTTCTTCTGTCACGTTGTGGGCATCCATCTTTAGTCTACTGGCCCATAGCATCCAGCAGACTTTTCCATGAAGCAGGCAATTTCAAAGACAGTTTTGTCTATATTGGCAATTCTAAGTAAGCGCTCTTAACTGCTAAGCCATCTCTTGGGCCCCAGTTTTCTTCTTTTATGTTGATCACTCTGCACTGTAGCACCTCCTCCATAAAGGATCATCTTCTGTCACAGGTTTCCTTCTTTGTGAACAGGACTCATCAGTTGCTCCACATGTCTGTACTGGGAATGTTCACAAGATGTTTTTGAAGCCAGACATCCTCTGTCCCCACCATTTGAGCTATAGGGATTAAACTTGGGTGGTACAGCTTGGGAACCAGAGACTTTAACCCACTGAGACATTGTATAGGTCCTTGGTCAGTCTTTGTCAGGAGCAAATTGATCACAGTACTTTCTCTGATACATTCAATCTTCTTGCCTTGAGGTTGTATATCTGGATTGTTCCTCATCGTTCCACTTCTAGAAGCGTCTCTGGTTCTTGTTGTGACCATTTCTAACTTGTTGAATTTTCAGTATTAAAGATTTGGGGAGCTATGGTGATCTGATCTGCTGTTTTGATATTTTTGAAAACCAAGTCCCCTTTTAGCTAATCGGCAAGTTGCAAAGGTCAATTTGCTTGTAGGTTTGCTCGATGCCTTTTTGATATGTTTTAAAAAATTATTTTATTGTATGGGTATGGGTATTTTGATTGCATGTATGTCTGTCCATCATGTGCATTCCGGATGCCCTCTCTGGTTAGGAGAGGGTGTCAGATACAGTGGAAGTAGAGTGATAGACAGTTGTGAGCCACCCACGTGGAGGATGGGAATCAACCCTGGAACTACTGAAAGAGCAGCCAGTGCTCTTAACTGGTGGGACACGTTTCCAGCCTCTTATTGTTTACTGTCAAACTGGCCCTCCCACGTGAGGGTTAAGTAAGGTAGTTGCTTTCCAGGGACATGATTCTATGAAGCTTAAAAAATACTTCTTCATAATCATCATACATCTTTAGGCCAGTACAAGTCTATTATGTATTATTTGCAGTCAAAGACACAATGATAGAAGACGAGAGTTGTAAGGTCCCTTCTGTCTTTCATCTCAGACGAGAAGGGCTGAAACCTCAAGCATGACACTGCCATCTGTGCTCCCCCCACATACACATTTTTAATATATTTTCTTTTGACAGACCCAGGTGAAGTCAAGAATTTATTTTGGAAAGAGTGATATCATTGTATACCTGAACATATGCCATTCAAGAAGCTATTAGGAGCAACCATGTGTCTTCATGGGGATACAAATAGGATTTACCCTTCATTTTTTCTCTTTCTGCCTTGCATTCTTGCCCTTTACTGACTATCACATGAAGGCACTCAGGCCAGCGTGAGTGTGGTGAGCATGGCTCTGGTAAGCTTGCCCTTCTCTCCCATTTCCTCTGCCTTACTGAAAACTACTAGATTACATTCCTAAAGGTAGCCACTAAGGTCTATTCCTTTATTTGTCCAGTTCTTCCTCCTGAGGCTGACTACCAAGACTCTGCTATCAAAGTATTAAAGTACAGCAATCAAAAGCCCCCTTCGGTTTACCTAATTAATATGCCCAACCAAAATATACCACCACGTCCTAGCCCATGCCAACATTGACCTCCCCTTTTTCTGTCCTCAAAAATTATACTTGCAAGGTCATTTGCTGCTTTTTTGTTTGTTTGCTTGTTTGTTTTGTTTTGTTTTTCTTCCTGAGTCAGAAAGCAGCCACTTTAACCTCTCTTCCCTGTTTAATAAAGGATCTCTCTGTGAAAACAGGAGTTTGGGTGTGGTCTATGCCTAATCCGGGCCCTGGGCGAACAGAACCACACTGAGTGTGTGAGGTTCCTCCTTCACTACCAGTTTATAAGAATTTGGTGGGGGACAGGCACAATGTTGGGGTGCTTTACAGCCTTCTGTTTTTAGTTCTCTTAAGAGTCGCTTTAGGTAGATGTAATGATTTAATTATTCTAACTTAATAATTATAGTGCCTGGATTTGGAAGCCTCAAATCCTTCCCCAAATACCAAATCTAGTGCTAGTGTTGGATGCTCACCTCATCTATTCCAGACTGTTCTTTAGTTGGGAATGTGTGCTACCTGGCTGATACTTCTGTACTTATGAGACTTTTCCTTCCTTGGCTAGTCTTTCTCTGCCTCTAGTCATAAGACATCACTATGTCCTTTAACCTCTGTCATTTTGTGTCTATAAACCTGGTCTTGTCAGAACTCGGTATTCCCTTTCTGTTGCTCCCTCCTGTACAGCTCACATGTATTTTAGTTCGAAGGTATTAATACCTCTACAGTATTGATGATTCAAAATGTATAACATGTTGATTACTGTGCCTACCTGCCTTCAGTTCCAGGATACCACATATCCGGAGAAAAGAGCTGACTGTGCTTTGCTGAAATTTCCTTGTTTAAGCCTTAGACATCGGTGTCTCATCTTGCTTTATAGAGGATTTGAGAAGACAAACATGAACTAAATAGCATAACAAGTGAAGTCAGACCAAGGCTACAATGCAGAAACAAAAAAGAGGGGTTCGCGATACTTACCAGATGATCTACGCATGATCTTTCTACCAGGTAATTTTGTTTCCCCTTTAAAAATATCGTATTTAATGGTGAGTGTAGGGTCCAGGCTACCAGAAGGTAAATAAAATCTTACTTCATCAAATATCTGCATGCCAGATGTGTTAGGATGGCAGAGAGTTTGGAGTTTAAAGGCAGATAGCTTTCCTAAACAGCTTTGTTGAGGTAGAGCACACTCAATAAGCTGCATATGCTTAAAGTACATAATTTGATAAATTTTAACACAAACTGGGGGTTGAGGAACCTTTGCCACAAATAAAATAATGAAGATATTCATTACTCCTAAAAGAAACCTTGTAACCTTTCTCCTCTGTCTTTCTTCCTATCCACACAATTACTACCATAACGTCCCTCACAAGATACAATTTGCGTGTTTTGGAAAGGTATGTGGATGGAATTATATAATATGTTCTCAACCTTGTCTTTTATTTGCAGCTACTGCAGTCATTTTGAATTATGTACACACAGTATGTAACAGTATTGTTCACTACTCTTTATTGCTGAGCAGTCTGCCACGAGATCAGTGGTTCCCAACATGTGGGTCAAGACCACTTTGGGGTTGCATATCAGGTATCCTGCATTATGATTACATTATGATTCATAACAGTAGCAGAATTATAGTTATGAAGTAGCAATGAAATAATTTTATGGTTGGGGGAGGAGAATGGAGGAAATGATCTAATTGTATTATAATTATACAATTTATATTATAATACAAAAATATTTAAAAATATGAATGGAATTGTGGAATATGCTACAAGCATACTTGTACAAAATGTCTTAAGTAACCTGTATATTAAAAAAATGAAGAAAAAAAGAAGCTGGATATTGTGACTTACATTATTAATCGGAGCACTTGGGAGACTGAGTTAGGCAAATCTCTGCGAGTTTGAGGCCAGGCTTATCTACATATGAAGAGTCTGTCTCAAAATGGAGCAAAATTTAAAAGCTTTAAGATGACCCCCATCACTGAGGATGCCTTACGTGTTGTTTAAGAACATATTCCAGGTCAGGCAGTAGTGGCCCACACCTCTAATGTAAGCACTCAGAAGGCAGAGGCAGGCGAATTTCTGAGTTTGAGGTTAGTCTGGTCTGCAGAATTATTTCCAGAACAGCCAGGGCTACACAGAGAAACCCTGTCTCGAAAAACCAAAAGCAAAGCAAAGCACCAAAACAACTCCCTCAAAAGTCAACAGCAAAAACAAACAAACAAACCAAAAAAAAAACCCCAAAAGACAAGAACAAAATAAAACAGAAAACAAAACAACAAATCCCATATGTGCTGTTCAGCTTCCATCTCCCAACTTTTTGCTACCATATCTTTTCATTGAAAACATCATGTCTTTTCCTTCTTCAAAAATTATAGCCTTGATGCTATTTTTTAAAAAGTCAAAGTATTTGAACAAATAAAAACCAATATGGTTATTGATGCAGAAATCATTTCTGCTGTTTCTACTTCCTGAAAGAATTCCCACCTCCCCTGTCTGTGCCTGCATGCGTGTGTGTGTGTGTGTGTGTGTGTGTGTGTGAATTGTTAAATACATTACAGAAAATGTGTGTGTAACGGCACCCGATACAGTCTATAGTCCTTACAGGAAGGCAGTGCCTGCTGGTAATGGTCTCATTTGACTTCAGCATTTCTGAACAAAATCGTATGCTATATGATTTTAAGGACTGTTTGTCCTGGATTTCTGTAAAGAGCTTTGTTGCATTTTGGTGGGGATTCATTGAGTTTGTACACTGCTTTGTGTATTATCGTTCTCTTACCAACTCCCCCCTCCCTGCTATCTTCCTTTGTCTATCTTTTCTCCATCCCACTCCCCTTCCTTTCATTCTTCATTTCTCCTTTCTGTATATTTTGATTCTCCACTTACTCTGTAATTCATTCGAACAGTTTCTATCTTGGGGGTCTCTGACTTCACTAATCCTTCTCTAAACACTCATTAGTTCCAGCAAGTGTATTTTTCTTCTAAGATGCTGTAGATTGCATCTTTATAATTCTCAGGTCTTTAAAAGAACTTTGTTTCTGTCTGCTTCACTTTCCATCCCTAAATGGGTCTCATAAACATTTTAAGATGCTCATCTATTAATTCTAATATTTGGGTTAGTTCAGATTTAGTGTTTTGTTTATCTGTTTTTGTTTTGTGCTGGGAGTAGAAGGCAGGCTTTTATGTACTCTCGACTGATCTATATCCCAGACTACTTTTTATGGCTTTTTAAAATTTGTTGTCTTAT